>SNQJ01S0045945.1:86920-103173 GCA_010110895.2 Picea sitchensis
TTGAACGAGTCTGAGTACATTTTGGAATCCCACAAACCATTGTCTCAGATCAGGACAATCGATTTCTCAACACATTCTGGTCGAGCCTTTGGTCACTGCTGGACACCAAGCTCACCAAATCCACGACATTCCACCCCCAGATAGATGGCCAAACCGAGGTCGTAAATTGAATGATCGTGCAAATCCTGCGCATGTATAATTCCAAGCACCCTCGCACATGGGATGAGAGTCTTCCCTATGTCCAACATAGCTACAACCGATCCCTGCATAGCTCAATCAACCACAACCCCTTTCAGGTGGGGTTGGGATTCCAACCATTGGGTCCCATAGATGTTGCACTTTCCCTTGTGGTCACCTCGACTGACTCATCTCCTGCTCCAACTGAAGCCGACAAAGCCTCCCGATTCATTGAGCGGATCCATCACATCTGTCAATAGGTTCAGGATATCCTATAGAAGTCCAATGACAAGTACAAGCAGTGCCATGATCAACATCGAGTGCCACATAAGTTTCAGGTGGGCGAAAAAGTTTGGTTGCACTTGCAGAAAGAACGCCTTATAGGACCCCATTGGAAGCTTCACCCACTCTGTTATGGGTCGTACACCATCACCAAGGCTATGGGGGATAATGCTTTTGAGCTCAACATTCCTCCTTTCCTTGGCCTGCACCCTGTGTTCAACGTGGACCTCCTTCGACCTTATTTCCCACCATTATTGGACACCTGAGACGTAGTAGAACAACTAAAACCAACAGAGCTCAACCCCGACTGCATGCAACATGCATCCAGTGATCAGATTGTGGACACACAGATCAAGGGCACTTGACAACAAAGGATCCAACTTTATTTAGTCGTCAAAGCAGGGCAACTCCTGCACCAAGGCAAGAGGCTCACCCGGGGCCAAATTCAGTAGAAATTTCCTCATCTGGTGGGGGAACTCAACGCAATGGAGACCATTGCTTCCTAAGGAGGGAGGATTAATCCAGGTGGATATCGGTGGCCACCCACCTTTTCCATCTGGCTCAAAACAACTTTCTGGCAATTTTGGTAATTTACTATTTTTAGCAGTTTTTCGGGTTTGAAACTTCCGAAGCCGTTTTGAGGCTCTAAATGATGTTTTTTGGGATATGTAGCAATCAAAAAATTTCATCATGAAATTTTCATCAATAGTTGTAGTCCTCGGATAGATTTTTCCAATGGGCTATCGTATGCCTAAAACGAAGATCGTATGCAAAAGTTACGACCCCGGGAAGTTGATGTACTAACTTACCCAAACGGGGCCACATGACTTTTGGCGCTTCATCTCCTAGGGTTAGGTTTTTGGATGTCTAGGGTTTTTGACACTCATGTTTATTGTAAAAATGCCTTCAGAGCCTCATTGTAATCATCTTCTTGCGAATGAGCACAACCGTCACATCTCTTCTCAGAGATAAGCCGCCACCATTCCAGCAAGCTTGTTTTCTGCTGCATTTTACAGTTTCAGCGTATTTCCTTATTGAACAGAAAACCAGTCTTACTGTATCTCTGTTATTCTGTGTTAAGCATCTATTAATAATCTGTAGTCATTTCATTCTACTCATAAAATCCAGATCACTCTTCCTCATAAGAACTACAAATAAAATATGCCTTAAAGTAATGAGAACTAGGAAAAGAAAGAGATGGGTCTTCTTCAACCTCACAGTCAGGAGAGCAACTTAATGCAACTTGAACACTTTTCTCATATTCCTCACAACAATCATGAAAAATAAACTTAGAGGAGTAATACCTTTTACAATGCAAGTTGAAAGCAACATGGAATTCTCTCAAGGTGGATATGCTTGCAGCAGGACAATAAAAGTACCAGTCTTTGGTATCATCCTTCAGGGAGAACATAAACATTTTCATTATGACATCCTCCTGATGAAAGTTCAACTGCTCCATGCATTGATGAAAATTAATCAGATGTTGAGCACGATCATTGTCATTTTCTTCTCTAAAGACAGGAAGTAAATCTCCCCATTCTGATAGATGAGGCATTGGATTTGGAAAACTAGAGATGGCTGAAAAGTTTAGAGGAGCAAATCTCCTTGCCAAGATAGCCTCCATGGCCTTTGACATCTTGGTTCTTCATGGAGTGGAATCGTCAGGTGAAAGATGTAGTCTTTTCTGTCTCCAATCCTTGTTCACCATTAAGAACTGGTTGTAATCTATGTCATACAACCCAGTGAAGATCTTCAACTTCGTCCCCGACAACGATGCCAAAAATGTTAGCACTGAGAGTCACCCTCAGACTGCTAGAGGATAAGCCCAATACCCATTTGATTTAAATAATTAAAACAAGTAATACTTGGTGGATCAACAATAAAAGAGTAAAAGGGAGGGCATCAAATTGCTGCAAATGCATTCCATTGGGCATGGAGTCATAACATTCTGTAGTTCACAGGCAATCAGGTTGCCTACCAAACAAAAGGCTTATGCAAAGATGGATAGAAGAATATAAGGTGAACAAAGAGAAGAATATCCACACAACATAGATCCTTTCTGTAATATAGATTAAAGAGTGCTTGGACAATAATCTATGATTGACAAACAATTACCACAAATCCTTTGCAGCTCATGAATTCATTAACCAAAGGCAGCTTTTGATCTTCAAAATGTAAATATTACTCAAGCAAGATGATAAGAAAGAATGGAAACAAGAGAAAAATAGTATGGTATCACAACTTTCATGAATCTCTAATGTCAGAAATGCCTACAACACATGCCCTCAGGCTTACAAATGAGCAACTCGAGTGCTCCTCTAACTCTCTCCTCTCTTGGATCATGAATCCAACCTCTCTCCAAGAGCTCCCTCCTCTCTTAAATAGAAAATAACATCAAAATATCCTTAGGAGGCCAAATCCCCTCTCTTTCATAGGATTCTAGGCCTTGGATATAGGTGGCAACCGTCAAAGAGACAAGAATCCAACAAAATGCTAATTTTTAGGAATTTGTTGGAAGCCATTAATAAATTGTTTCTAACTCATTGCATGAGGTCTTTAATGGAGCTAAAACTTAGGTGCAGGTGTCCCTTAACATCTAACTGATCCATGAGAATTCATTTGAACCCTCCTTGACAGGTGGCAACCTCCCAATAAGGCGAATATCCAACAACTATGCAAAATAGAGAATTTGCAGCACATTTCACAGTGCACTGGTGCTTTAATTGTTTCTCTCAAATGCCAAACTGGGTCAGGATGAAATTTGGTCAACAAGTCAACAAGGATATTATCTTCCTCCACAAAAAATTACAGAGAAACCCACATCACCGTTTTGGATTTATGATCAAATCTGTAAAAGCAATGGCTATAGGAAATTCTGCAACGCCTGTCTCAGTTCACAGCGCCTGTGCCAGTTCACAATGCCAAAGGAAAATCAAGTGGCCACACTCCTTTCCCGACCTTCAAACAAGACAAAAATCTCATGGAGTACCCGATGACCCTGATTTTGATGCTGGTAATTTTGAATTTGCACCAGGATGCCTACAACCTATCCAACCTACAACCCTCTTCCTTAACTAGTTCGCAACGCCAACTCAATTATAGCTTGCACACTTCGAGGAGGTTGTTAGTTGATGGTATGACATAATTCCTTGAGATATGGTTAAATGTAGGCTCTGAAAACCATAAATCCTCTTTTACAAGATCAATCTTATGTGTTAACACATGGGAAAGAAATTTGAGCTAAGGAAATACCGTTGTGGTCTGAAACATTTGTTTGGACAACCCAGATTAAATGCTGGACAAAGTAGATGGCTGGAATTCCTTAGTAAATGTGACTTTGATATTAAACACATCAAAGGAAAAGATAATCAAGTGGTTGATGCACTCATCAAGAGAGCACATGAGATGCATATCGCAGTCATCAATATGTACATGAATGATCTAAAAGATAAAATTATTGACGAAGCAAATTCATATCATCACTATTTGAAAATAAAAGAAACATTACAACAAGGTCATTCTCAACAAAAGTTTAGTTATTATGAATTGAAAGATGATGGAATTCTCACGTATAGAGGAAAAATATATGTGTCAAATTCCATTGAGCTGAAAAATACAGTGAAGGGGAAAATGCACAACGTGCCATATGCTAGGCACCCAGGATATGAGAAAAGAATTTTAGCTGTGAGAAGCTAATTTTTTTGGCCGGGAATGAAGAAATAAGTGGTTAATTATATAGCCAGGTGTCTAAAATGCCGAAAGGTGAAGACCAAACATAGACATCCAACGAGGTTGTTACAACCATTTCCCATTCCAAAAAGGAAGTGAGAAGTAGTTAAAGTGGATTTTATTGCAAAGCTTCCCAGAATAGTGAAACAATATGATTCCATCACGGTGGTGGTGGATATATTAATTAATCTAGCACAATTTATTCTTGTGAAGACAACAAACAAGGCAACAAATGTAGCATAAATCTGCATGAAGGAAGTTTCCAGGGTACATGGAGTGCCTAAGGAAATAGTTTCAGACATAGATCCCAAGTTTACAACCAATTTATGGAAAGGTTTATTCAAAGGCTTTGGGACAAATCTAAATCTCAGTACAATGTATCACCCAGAGTCAAATGGGCAAACAAAGAGGACTAACATAATAATGAGGACATGCTTAGAATGTATGTGATGGACCAACCATCAAAGTGGGAGGATTACATCCACTTAGTTTAATTTGCTTACAATAATGGGTATCAATCCTCATTAAAAATGAGCCTCTTTGAAGCATTATATGGTAGGAAATGAAACACACCAGTAAGTTGGGATAATCCAACAGACGGAGCGGTTATTGGGCCGAATTTCTTAAAGGAAATGGAAGAACATATGACAAAGATCAAGCAGAATTTAAAGGTTGCCTAGAATAGGTAGAAAATTTGTGTAGACAAGAATATGGTTTTCAAAGATTTTAAAGTGGGCGAACTTGTGTTTTTAAAGGTGAAGTCAAAAAGAAGTTCGTTAAGATTAAGAAGTTGCCCAAAGTTGGCAGCGAGATATTATGGACCTTTTGAGATCCTAGAAAAGGTAGGGCCAGTTGCATACATGCTAGCATTCCCTATATAATGAGAGTGAATAATGTATTTCACGTGTCATTATTAAATAAATATGTGCTTGACCCTAACCACATAATTGATTGGATTGTGATCCAGGTAGAACACGAAGGGGATTTTTGGGTGGAACCAATATGCTGGACTGAAAAGTAAAAGTGCTCAGGAAGAAATCCATAGGGATGGTAAAGGTTTAATGGACCTGCTACGGTCCTGAAGATGCTACATGGGAGCACAAAGAAAACATGTGGGAAGAATACACACAACTTTTTGATAATTTTGAAGAAAATAAAATATAATAATGCGAGACTCCATTTTGAGCAGTTAGAGTTCTGGAACCACATCTCAGAGTCCTAACCAACCTACATTGGGGGTATTGAAAAATGAATGGTACAACCTGATGGACCGGGAATAATGAATGGGGTACATTCCATTGGTCAACGCGTTGAGAGGAACATGAGATTTTGGTTGGAACTGTTGTTGGAGTTGTAAAATTACATAAATTGTTTTTCTTAGTATTATGATGTAAATTTGTGCTTGTATATCGGCATAGTGTGCACCGAGGATGGTGCACAATTACAGGGGAGGGGTAATGTAACATCTCCGCTATAAACCCTGATTTCATTAATGTTTAATGTAGATATAATGTGTGGCCACGACTAAGCGATGTATACATGAATTGTATTTTTGAATTTTTAATAATAAAATGTGATGCCAACTATTGGGGGATATGAACAGAGATGGGGGATGAATTAATCCACAAGATAGGGGAGGGTCTAAGAGAATGTTTAAGAGGGGTCCAAGGGGGAATTACCCATGTCTATTAATTCAACCCACTTCCTAAAATTACTATTGGTGTATGAACCTTCTAATTTCTTATTGAGTGTCCCCAAAGCCAATCATTGGATGCATGTAAGAGGGTGGGTATGAGAAGCGACATCCCATAGTTATGGGAGCATGGGGGTTGAATAAAATCATCCCTGAGAAGTGTGTAATTCAAGAAAGCAAGCAAAGAGAGAAATTTGTATGGGCATTTACAACAATTTTTAGACAGTGATTTTTTTTGCATGAATAACAAGCAGAGAGAATAAAAGAAGATCTTAGAGTTGGAGCTGGAGAATTTTGGAGTGTATTTGGAGTATAAGAATGAAGAGCCAGGTTGTCAGGCTTGAAGAGTGAACTCCCGTGTGAGTTGCACTATAACAACAAGTGATTGTTGTTGTTTTTCTTGGTAGTTTTCCTAGCAGTGGGCTCCCTTGAGTTTCCCGGTAGTGATATTCTTGGTTACCTRTGCCAAAGAGACCCTAATAAATGAATGGGACACCCGATGGATTGAGAGCAGTGAAGGGGTACATTCCTTGGGTTGGGCAGGTCGAGAGGAAGAGAGTTGGTGGAAAATCTTGTAGGAGAATACCAATAGATTGTGAGATTTTTTTGAATTGTGAGTGGACAGTGAGAGACCACCCTCTTTTGTGGATTTCTAGCCCCGACTAGGGGGTGAATTGTTGTTGATATTTGGAACAACAAGTCTAAGGTTGGGTGGAACGTCCCTTCCAAGCAGCTAGTTGCACAATTATTTTAAAATATAAATGTTTTATCTGTTTTATGTGTTATATTTATGAGATAAATTGTTGTACATCCACTCTATGTTTAAAAATGATTCATATGTTGTTGTGTTGAGTTATTAAACTGCATTCATACTGTTGTAGATGCATTTAATTAATGGTATCAAATAATGGTTACATATGTATGTTTTCATGTAGTTGGTAAGCTATAGGATTGATTAGTAGAAAATTTTGATTTTATGAGTGTTCTGCACATAATGGACCTCAACTAGGCTAGGGAATGTTGCAAGGTGAATGACTTGATAAATACGAAACCTCCTATTACAATATATTTAAATGCACAACACAAAATGATTATTCAAACGAGTCTCCTTGATGTATGCACAAGAGATGAAGAGGTTAGAAGGAATAGTATGGTAATAAGCCTACCTAACTATAATTAATATAATGATAATTAACGAGGGTTAGAACTAGGGGCTTAACAAGTTTGGGTGTACAACCTCAAAATTCTTTGTTAATTGGTACCAAGCTCTCGCCATTATAGAAAAAAATGGAGGAGCAAACCATATGAAGGAGGATACATCTAACCAAGCTAACAATAAAAAATCAGAGGAGGGAAATATTACAAATAACCTCTCTCTAAAAGATCAACTTGAGAAGTAAATAGGATAGATGGATTCTTTGGTAGGGATCTCTTCTCTATCAAGCTCAAACAAGGTAACAATCCAAGACTAGTGAATTCATAGTCCATAAAATGAAGCAAAGGCAATAAAGGAGCAAAAACGAAAAAAGATCGAAGGAGATGGAGTGGATGACAAATCACTTAGAATTCCCTGCTTAACAATTAAGTATAGATAAATAGGAAAAACCACTTGATTCTAATTGAAAAAGGGAGAAATAGATTGTTTATCCCTTAGGGAATATGACTCCAAAGACAATTAAGAAAAGGGGGGTGACATAGAGATGATAGATGTGGCCCTGACCTTATTAAACCTATAGTACAAAAAGGAATCCTTAGGGACATTATATAAGGATTAAGTCAAATCCCTCCAAAAGGATATAATGTGATATAAAGGGAAGCGACATCAATGAACATGAGAGTCTTGTTATTGATTGACTTTATGTGTATTATTGAAGGACTTTATCTCACATGTACCAAGTAGTCCTAATCTTGGAACGCATTACCACGTGATTTATTTAGTATGGAGATACCAAAATGATCTATAAATTTAGAAAATTATCACATTTTCATGGTCTTGCAGAACAACACCTATATCTCCTTGAAAGTAGCAATAATACTACTCATATTGGACCATTTATAGTGTCGACCTTGTTGACAATGTCAAACTTGATCACAACACTCTTATGGGTTGATCACTTGTGGGGTACCCAAAGCACAAATATTTCAAGAAGTCTCTGTAATCTAGACTTATTCTTCATATAAAAACCCTAGAAGGACCACATAGTGTATAATCATGTCTCCTTCACATGGGGTCAAGGATTGGATCTCATTCTTTGGATAAACATTCCATCAAACTTATGATAGTTTAATTCTTCTTCTCATACAAAGGAATGCCCAATTTGCACCTTTGTCTATACTTGCCCAATTTTCTTGTGGAGGATTGAGAGGAAACCATTGACCATTGGACTAGAAATAGACTTTAGAGGAATAAACCCCAAGGAGAAAGGACTTGGATCCATCTCAACATAGTAAGGAATGGATCCACAATTGAAATTATTTATACTTGTCCTTTCTCCCCCCCCAAAAAAACCCCAACCACCCCTGCCATATTTAGTTATTATTGGTTTAATGTAACTTTTCATGCTTTACTTTCATTGAAACAATCGAGTATATCTAGAAGGGTTTATACCTTGCTTTGTGAATTAGATCTAGAGTTTTCCCAATTGTAAAGTAGGGATGGTATTTTTGCTTGTTCCGTGTGTAGTATATTTTTTGGAGCTAGTACTCCTCATCTTTCTCTTCCATATCAGCTTTTGATGGTCCATTAAGAAACACGTGTCTACATTACATGTCTTATCCTTCTCTTTATCTTTCAAAACCCCATTTATCTTTCTTGTTCATCTTGCTTAGTAGAGTAAATCATTATTTATGTGTTGTCTATCACGAGTATACCAATGTGGTAGTAGGAGTAGTACACATTGTATGAAGAATCCCAACAATAGAATCACGACTCCACTAAGGAGAGGATTCTTTTGCTTTTAATAACTTTCTTAGATTGTATTGAGGCATTCTTGTGTGAACTTTCTCTTTGGTTTTCTACCATTAACCTCTACTTGTCTGAGATCCATGGCACCCCAAAGTTGTGCCAATGTTCCTGAAAATTACCATTTTTTTCTTGGTAGTATTTTTGTTTGAACATGTTTAGTGCTAAAATGCTCATAATTGGGAGAAATCAACAATGTTAACACTCATGAACTAGGGCTATAAGTGCTGGGACCTTTTCTCGCTTGTTTCTAGTTTATCAGCTTAGTGGCACTACTGTTTGGCCTACTCCAACATTTTAGAAACTTTGTCCCGTGATTTTGACAACTATTTGGAGTTTTAAGTACAAAATAAATATTTTTTAGGAAATCTTAATGTTTTTAGAAGTAGATCTACATGTGCTCCCTACTGCTTTTTTGTTTATCAATTTTTGTAGATCAAAGATTAAGAAAAAAGTGAAAGGTTTGTTTGTCAAATTTCAAAGAGCTTTTCAATTTCAACATTTAACTTCCAAGTGCATTTTTCTACAACATCACACATCAAAAGCACAAATTGCATACCTTATTAACTAACATCTTTCAATGTTCTTGGTATGTGACCTCTTCCTAGCATAAGTTTTGCGAGACATGACAAAAAATGCGAGACCATACAATATTTATTAAATAACAAACCTTAAAATTAACTTGAATCAATAAAAACAACTTATGCTTTGATCAATCTAGAATACCAAGATTATATTAAGCCACGAATTTAGGTTATTGATCTATCTAATCAATGCTTAACTATGTGAAGTTGGGGTAAGTTGATTTTTGTAACATAAAATCAACCTCGATACATTAAGGAACCACGAGATTAAATAATTAATTAACTAATTAACCATTTTTTCTTAGTCAACTAGTGTAACATGCTAGTTCCATGCTCTCATATAGTTCATGTTGTTTCTTGAGCTCGATCACTACAATTTGGTGAGCTTTTCCCCTGGAAACAACAATAGTGTCTCATAGCTAGTGTTTTATGGAATACCAACCTTCCACAACCTCAAAATATTGGTGCTCCAATCATGGCTACCTAAAAACCTCCCATACTTGACCATAATACTTTCGATGGTGATTTATACTTTAGATAAGACCTAATCCTCATCCCTTTCCTTCACCAAACGTTAACTTGGTCATATCTCCTCCTTCCCAACATCCCAACGTGGCCAAAGTTTGGCCTCCAATCAAAACCAAGCTAGTAAGTAGGAACCATCTAAGAGGAAGTATTGTTGACACTCACAACAATACTGAGGAGGGGAGGGGGGGAGTGAATGAATATTTTATTAACTTTATGAATTTTTCTTTCCTTTCAAAGATTCAAGTTAATTAGTAGTGCTCACTTAATGACAAATACATGTAGAAATCAAAACAACTCAGTAAACACAATACATAAGGATTTTTATGTTTTAACCAAGTGCGAGAGAAAACCACAAAACATCTTCTTTATGTTCTTATGCAAGCACCAACTTACAAATTTTTTTTTTTCATCTCAACAGACACCCACCTATCATAGATAATGAGGACACCAATCCTCTTAGACACCAACCTGTTATAGATAATGATGACACCAATCCTTTTAGGCACCAACCTCTTACAAAATGAGGACTCCAATCCTCACTGAGCTTCGATTCACCCTAACACCTCCTTGCCACCCTTAAAAAATGGTTACATCATTAAACTAATTCAACACGAACCGAAAAATATATAGTTCAATTACTTTAAATAACTGCAAGATTTTCTCCCCTCACAATTCACCTCCTCTCAACGATAAGAGCACATCCATACTTATAATAATTCTACCTTAGTTCACCTTCCTGTATGTGGAAGCGTGATGGTTACATTGTGGACAAAATTTGACAACATCAAAATCCCGTCAGTTACAATTTTGTCTAAATAAAGTATGTGGATACATGACAGTTACATTGTGTACAAACTTTGACAACATCAAAATCTCGCCAGTTACAATTTTATCTAAATAAAGTATGTGTTTGTATGACGGTTACATTGTTGACAAAATTTGACTAAATGAAACTGATCAAATCCTCTTATGAATGAGCTTTAGATCATCAATGCACCTCCTAAAGAGTGACACAACAATTACATTCTAATATGCAAAGCACCCACTGTGCAGATAAAATGAGAGCATAAGACTTCAAGTCTTTAATTTGTCACACTTTCCTTGCAACACATTCACTCGATTACTTCACAAGAATGAGAGCGTGCCTTGGTGACTCGCTTAGTTGACTACTAAATTTCTATTGGTTATGTCGTAATGTACTTAGTCGCTTGTCACACCAACTTGGTCTCGTCATACTTCACTGCGTTGTTCTTCGCACTAACTCGAAGCATTGTACAATTGTTTCCCATCCTTTATCACATTACATCATAAGCATTTGTTGAACCATAGAGGAATCTATCACTGTCTACTCCGTTGTGTTTTTCTTTGTCTGATCATGTCTCTGATTAAATTGTCATCGTTGATCTTATCATCTGTCGATCCCTCTGTGCGCTGATGTTTTCATCCTTTGATTACTTCCTTTGTCTATCACACTTCTGTTTTCATCCTTTCATTACTTTCTCTGCTTGTCGCACTTCTATTTTCATCCTTTCATCACTTCCTCTATCTTTCACGCTTTTGTTTTCATCCTTTCATTACTTCTTCTCTATATATGCACCATACTTCGTGCCATACCTTCTGCGCCATTTATCCTTTTCTACATAGTTGATTCTTTCAACCTTCAATCCTTCTGCGCACTTATATTTTCATGCCTTCATGACTTCCTCTATTTGTTATTGCACTATATTTGACATCAATGAAAAAATAAGCACAACAAACTCCTCATTTTTCATTGATGGCAACTCTATTGTTGAGTTGTTCCTCCTGTGAGTGTGTTCCTCTTGCCCTCACTCCCCCTTGTTGTATGCTCCTCTTTGTCGCAACTCCATGTTTCTCCTCCTTTGGCATCAATAGCAAAGGGATCTACCCTACTGAATGTGCACATCTGGAGAGTGACTCCCCCTATATGAATGTTGTATTGCCTACTATTTAATTTCTTGTGCTACTTCCCGTAGGCTGGATAATTCTTTCAACAACCTTCAACCTATCAAGAAAGTTATGCCCCTTAATGAGGAGTGGGAAGGACTCACAAATTCTCTTTGAGATACTCAAAGGAGTCCCTAGGAAATGGCTTGGTATATATATATGTGATTTGCTCTTTGGAAGGAACATATTCTACTTTAACCACCTGATCCTGAACCCGTTCTCTGAGAAAATGATATTTGATTGGTATATGCTTAGTCTTAGACCATTGAACAAGATTTCTAGAGAGATTAGTAACATGGTATTGTTGCACATGATGGAGATAGGCTGGTCACATGGAACTTGAATATCCTTGAGATTGTTTTTAATCCACAACACTTGAGTACAACAAGATGTTGTAGCTATATATTTGGCTTCAACAGTAAAAGAGAAATGGAAGTTTGTTTCTTACTGAGCCAAGATACTAAACAAATTCCAAGGAAGAATGCGCCTCCACTGGTGCTTTTTCTATCATCAATACTTCCTACCTATTCTGCAGTTGTATAAGATTTGAGAATAAGATCTATGTCTTGTGGATACCACAGGCCATAATCAATAGTGCCTTGCTGGTATCTAAATATTCTTTTAACTGCAAGAACATGAGTTTCTTTAGGATTGGCTTCAAATCTGCCTACTAGAGCCACTGTTTGTGTGATGTCGGGCCTTGAAGTTGTGAGATAGAGTAAATTGCCTATCATAGAACTATACATGGTTTTATCCTTGTTGAATTTACAACTGCTAGTCATGGGAGTGCTTACTGGTGTGCAGTTCTCCTTGCCATATTTCTTCAATATTTCCTTGAGAAATAAAAATTGTTTTTTTTTTCTGATTGATGAATATATAATCCAATAAAGAAGGAGAGTTATCCTAATATGGACATCTCAAACTCTTATTGCATTTCCACTGCAAACTTCTTACTCATTAATTCAATGTTACTGCAAAAAATAATATCATCAACATACACTACAATAATTAACATATCATTACCTTCATCCTTGATATATAAATTGCTATGAACGGTTCCCTTTTTGAATCCTTGTTGGTGAAAATATCTGTCCAGTCTGTAATACCAAGCTCTTGGAGCCTATTTTATCCCATACAATGCTTTCTTCAATCTACACACATAATCATTTTTGTCAGTTAGCAAAAAACCTTATGGTTGCTCCACATAAACTTCTTCCTCAAGGTCACCATTTAAAAATGTTGATTTAACATCCATCTAATAAACTTTGAATTTTTTGTAGCATGCAAAAGCCAAAAACATTTTGATAGCTTCAATTCTTGCAACACGGATAAAGGTTTCTTCAAAGTCCACACCTTCTACTTGAGCATACCCTTTGTATACCAATCTGGCCTTGTTCCTGACAATATGTCTATCTTCATTCAACTTGTTTCTGTATACCCATTTAGTTCCAATCACATTCTTGTCATTTGTTCTTGGAACAAGATCCCAAGTCTTATTTTTCTCTATTTGGTCTAGCTCTTCATTAATGGCTTTGACCCAGTGGTCATCTTGGCTTGCTTGCACAAAAATTTGGGGTTCAATCATGGATAACAATGTAAAATTTGCAGAGGTAGATGTATCTATAGGTTTTCTTCTAGTTTGTACACATGTTTCCTTATTTCCAAGAATTTGACTTTTTGGATGATGTTTTTGAACATACCATGATGGGATATTTGGTTGTGATTTTCCCATTCTCTCCTCTTGCTTTGAATCCTCTACTTCTCGATTCTCATTCATGTTGTAATCTTGTGGCTCATTATGATCCAGGTGGATATTGGTGGCCACCCACCTCTCCCATCTGGATCACATATAGCTTTCATCTTGGTAGTTACAATTTTCATCTTGGCATTTTTTTTCTAGATTTTCGATTCCCAAACTTCCAGGGTCGTTTTGAGGATCTAAACGACGTTTTTTTTGGAATTTTGGGGGTGAGGGATTTCCATTGGCATGTCCTAACCCTTAGCAAATGTTTTACTTCTCGTATATACCTTTTCGACGAGGTATCGGACGCCCAAACAAAGATCGTATGCAAAAGTTACGACCCTAGGAAGTTGATGTACCAACTTACCCCAATGGGGCCCACATGACTTTTGGCGCTTCATCTCCCAGGGTTAGGTTTTTGAATGTCTAGGGTTTTGGAGTTCATGTTTGATGTAAAAAGGCTTTAGAGCCTCATTGTAATCATCTTCTTGTGAATGAGCGCAACAGTCACATCTCTTCTGATAGATAAGCCGCTACCATTCTAACAAGCTTGTTTCAGTTTGCATTTTACAGTGTCAACATATTTCCTTATTGAATAGAAGTCAAGTTTTACTGTATCTCTATTATTGTTCATTGTATCTTTGTGTTAATAATATAGATCTGTGAGATCTTCTTTGTGTTAATCTTGGCTTTCCATACTTTCTGTGAGATCTTCCTTCCAGCTGTTAGACTATTACTGAAGGAACCTTGCTCTGATACCAATTGTTGACACTCACAACAATACTGAGAGGGGAAGTGATTCGGTATTGTATTAACTTTCTACATTTTTATTTCCTTTCAAAGATTGAAGTTAATTAGTAGTGCTTACTTAATGACAAATAAATGCAACAAAAAAAACAAGTTAGTAAACACAATACACCAAGATTTTTATGTGGAAATCCAATGCGGGAGAAAACCACAAAACATCTTCTTTTTGTTCTTCTGAGGGAACCAACTTATTAATTATTATTTTTCATCTCAATAGGCACCCACCTGTCGTGGACAATGAGGACACAAATTCTCTCAGGCACCAACCTGTTACAGATAATGAGGACACCAATCCTTTTAGGCACCGACCTGTTACAAAATGAGGACTCCAATCCTCGGTGAGATTCAATTCACCCTAGCACCACCCTAGCACCCTTAAAAAAATGTTACATTGTTAAACTACTTCAACACAAACTGACAAATCTACAGTTCAGTTACTTTGAATAACTGCAATATTTTCTCCCCTCACAATTCACCTCCACTCCACGACCATAATGCATCCATACTTATAATAATTATGCATGAGTTCACCTTCCTATATGTGGAAGCGTGATGGTTACATTGTGGACAAACTTTGACAACATCAAAATCCTGTCTGTTACATATTTGTCTAAATAAATTATGTGGACACATGATAGTTACATTATGGACAAAATTTGACCACATCAAAATCTTGTCAGTTACAATTTTGTCTAAATAAAGTATGTGCTCGTATGACGGTTACATTGTGGAGAAACTTTGACTAAATCAAATAGACCAAATCATCATATGACTAAGCTTCAGATCATCAACGCACCTCCTAAAGAATGATGCAACAATTACATTCTAATCTACAAAGCACCCACTGTGCAGATAAAATGAGAGCACAAGACTTCAAGTCTTCAATTTGTTGCACTTTCCTTACAACACATTCACCCTGTTACTTCACAAGATTA
This sequence comes from Picea sitchensis, assembly GCA_010110895.2. Taxonomy (NCBI): domain Eukaryota; kingdom Viridiplantae; phylum Streptophyta; class Pinopsida; order Pinales; family Pinaceae; genus Picea; species Picea sitchensis. The sequence goes on from SNQJ01S0045945.1 coordinate 102,324, forward strand.
AGAGCGCACCCTAATGGCTTGCTTACTTGAATACTAAACTTCTATTGGTTGTGTCATAGTCTACCCAATCGCTTGTCACACTAGCTTTGTATCACCATACTTCACTGTGATGTTCTTCGCACCGACTCAAAGTATTCTGTAGTTGTTTCCCATCCTTTATTGTGCTGCAACATAAGCATCTGTTGAACCATAGAGGAATATGTCACAGTCTACTATGTTGTATTTCTCTCCATCTGATCATTTTTCTGGTTTAGTTGTAGTCATTGATCTTATTGTCCTTCAATCCTTCTTTGCGCTTTTGATTTCATCCTTTCATTACTTCCTCCGTCTGTCGCACTTTTGTTTTCATCCTTTCATTACTTTCCCTGTCTATCACACTTTTGTTTTCATCCTTTCATCACTTCCTTTGTCTGTCATGCTTTTGTTTTCATTCTTTCATTACTTCCACTCTATTTGTGTGTCATACCGTCTGTGCCATTTATCTTTGTTTGCATAGTTGATTCTTTCAACCTTCGATCCTTCTATGCACTTTTGTTTTCATGCCCTCGCGACTTCCTCTGTTTGTTATTGCGTTATATTTGACATCAATGACAACATATGCATAACAAGTATAAGAAATGAAAGAATAGGTACAAAGAGTGAGAGGTTGTTCCTAGTAATGTCGGGGGGAAATGTCAATGCCAGTGCCAACTAGTGTTAACTACAACCTAAACAAGGCAATAAATCTAAACATCCTCATATCATTCATGGACATGACCATTACATTTACCTATGTATTAATCTCATAGAAATTTGACAATTGAGAGCCTATTTGCCAAATCGTACAACCCCAAAAGAGTTTGTAACATTA
>SNQJ01S0045945.1:103223-119870 GCA_010110895.2 Picea sitchensis
GTTATTGCGTTATATTTGACATCAATGACAACATATGCATAACAAGTATAAGAAATGAAAGAATAGGTACAAAGAGTGAGAGGTTGTTCCTAGTAATGTCGGGGGGAAATGTCAATGCCAGTGCCAACTAGTGTTAACTACAAACTAAACAAGGCAATAAATCTAAACATCCTCATATCATTCATGGACATGACCATTACATTTACCTATGTATTAATCTCATAGAAATTTGACAATTGAGAGCCTATTTGCCAAATCGTACAACCCCAAAAGAGTTTGTAACATTATTGTAACCCTCTCCTCTTCATTAACCTATTTCTTTAAAGTTGAGGCTTTAGCTCCTCCGATCTCTTTTATTGGTTACCAAAATTGTTACTAGTCCTCCCAACCAAACCACCTCATTGCTATGTTAAAATCATATGAACAAGGGGGGACACTTCTAGTGGTTCATTGTCCAATAGACTTACCCATTACAACGAAATTGGAAGTCTTTACCCTTCAAATTCTAAGGCCGCTACCTTTGACTTAGATAACCTTATCTAGTCACATCTCCTTTTTTCCATCCCTTTGCACATAAGGGTCACCATTAAGAATTTCATTCTTCATCAATGTATAGTGGGTAAAAGAGCCTCTTGTTATGTCATGTCCATGTTTCCATGGAAGAACTTTTGTTTTCTCACCCTACTTCCATTCATGACTGAGTTGCAGTGGACCATTGATGGTAGAACATGTGAATGAGTAGGATTTTTTCCTAATCTCCCAATCATGTTAAGAATTAACATTATTTTATTTGATGTAGCAGTTGTGACAATCTCAATAGACTTCGTCTTTCTCCTTGGGCATAATTATGTGTATGCCATGAAAGTCATGGTGTCTTTTCTTTTTTGCTTTATACAAAATTTTCACGAAGGACACATTATGACCATCGATAAACTCTTGTATTGTAGTCCTCAACCACATTTGACACATAATAATATCTTTCCTTTGGTTTCTAGTACTGAGCCCATGCCTATTATTTGGTTGGACAAAGTTTATTTTCAAATGAATTGTAAGGCCACTTCCACCATTTTCACAATATCCACTCCCATTGAGCATGATAATTTGAATCCTTTGAATTACTCAAGCTCAGGGTTTGAAGATGTACATTCATCCTTAGGGGTAACATGGTCAATTTTTCCCCTATGTGCAAAAGTGTCCCTGTTTCTTTGACCACGATCTTCCATGACAATGAATAATTCTCAAAGGCCATGACTTATTTGGATAGTCCTTGGGATGACCTCCACCTTTGTTCTCCTATAGACTTCCTTCCTAGCCCTAAATGTTTTACTAGCACGACCTTAGACTCTATTTCCGTTGGTGATATTGATCGATATGATTCCTCTATGCCAACTCCATGTCTTGCACTTGAAGAGGATACATTGGCCCAATTCACCACAACAATGACTATTGATTTTCCTATTGATCAAGATGTTGTCAAATAGTTCAAGGTCATGAAGAATTTCATGAATTTTATAGCTCATACAAAATCTAATGAAACTTATTAGCTATTGTTTTGTTTGTGTAGTAACTTGAAATATAAATTTTGGCACCTTTGGATCTCCTTTTATAACCTTACACCTGAGCCCTTTTCCAGACAAATTTACCATAAGATATGATGCTAGCATGCTATCCCAATTTGCTTCTTCATTTTTTTTTATGCAATGTTCAACCACAAAACCTTCCTACAATGGGTTGCCCTAGTGTAGTACCACTTTTCCTTTTGACGCCCATCTCGAGATTTTTCCGTAGGACTGAGAGCCCTTCTAGGTTGAGTTTGCATTATCAGCCACATTCTCCTTTCTCATCTATTTTTGGCCATTCCCACAAGGTTTCTTATCATTTTTTAGTTTTTTACTATCATGCATTGTTTATCGCTCACTTGTATCTATTTCTTGTTGCTTTTTTCTTTTGTTCTTCCATCTACATGTAAACCATCACCATTAGAAGAGAGGTCGATACTTAGGTATTCACTGATAACTATGTATTTGGTTCCTTGTTCGTTTTCAAACACATGCTCCTTCACACATTTAGGAATGTGTTTGTTTGTAACATGGGAACTCACCTCTTCTATTGATTCTCCCATTCTTCGAATAACAAAAAAAATTAAAATTAAAATCATAAAACAAACAAACTTGAGGGAAAGAAATGAGCTATTACAAGTTAGGGTTTTTTCACAATTTGTTAACTCCTCATGAGTCTTATTTGGGTAGTCATTAGTGTCACCCTTGACCAGAGAATCTACATAGAGTATCGACTAATGTCCTTTCACTTAGATAACAAAGTCATTAAGTTTTGTGTAGCCTACTTTGCCTGTCGAAATTGAAATTATGGTCACCCAATTTTCCTATCATCACTCACTCACCATTTCACCTTTGGTTGAGTCATTCCCCCATGGTTTCCTTTGAAGTGGTTGTTGGCCACCTCAAATTTTACCTTATTTCTCCATATCAAGGGATTTTATGCATCATGCTTCTCATGTGTGGCCAATTCCATTGAGTCAAATCTATGTCTAAATATTCATCATATATATTTTACATCTTATTGGTTGAAGGGATTAATCATTTCTTTTATTAAAAAAAAAAACTCCTATCAACCCCAACACATTTGCTATGGGCATTTGATCTAGAGGCTTAGTAGCATGGTTTCCACTTTCCTCACTGGTTGATTTCCTCATAATTAGCAGTGGATTATCATCATTGGTCCCTGACCAAATGCTTCCTTTCAATGTTTGAGTTCAGATCATTTACTCACAATATTGGAAACGTACTTGTGCCTTGGTGCCCATTTTCATTCTCGGTGGCTTACCTTAGATCAAGCTAGAATTTTCATCATTTATTTTTGACTAGATGGTTTCTCCCATGTTTGAATTCAACTCATTACTGTGTGTGGGAATCATACTAAATGATGTCAATGCTCTAGATTYAGTTTAAGACCATGGATATTTATGGTTCCTTTCAACCATTATTGGAGCCTTAATTTGGAGCTCTTTTAAACCATAMATTGAGTTTCTTGTGTTTGTATAAGCCCCTTTTCAACTACATCTCTTCATCTTCTTCGAGTTTGTGTCATCCACCTTCATGGCATTATACCATTGGCATTATAGGATGTCTTAATGATGTATTGAGATATTGATATATAATGGYACGAACTTCCCATTTTGTTTAACCATGATCCACTCATGCGTTCTACTTGACTTGATCCAAGCATGACAATGGGAATGCCTTGCTCATGAAATAAAGGATGATTATATTACCTTTTGTTGTATTTATAGGTAGTATCCTTATCCTCTATCTAGCATGTGACTTCCTCTCTAGGCTATTGAAATTCCATTTTGATGATGGAAAAACATATTGTATTTTGACCATGTGATAGTCTACAAATCTCATAAACTTGGGGGAATTTGTTATTAATGGGCTCTATCTCACATGTTCCAAGTAGTCCCAACCCTAAAGTGCATTACCACATGGTGTATTTAGTATAGGGGTACTAGATTGACCCAAAACTTTAGAAAATTATCACATTTTTCATGGTCACACAAAACGATGCCTATATCTCCTTGAAAGCATCAATTACAATCATCATATTGGTCCATTTATAGCACTACCCCTATTGACAGGATCAAACTCGATCACAACATGCTCATGATTTTGTTAAACTCAATCACTTCTTGCAAGGCACCCAAAGCATGTTTTTTTTTTTTGAATATATAGTACATGGAACTATTCTTCATGTAAAACCCTTATAAGAACCAAGAAGACTATAAAAGAACTCATTCACATGGGGTTAAAGGTTGAATCTTATTATTTGGATAAACACTGCAACAAACTTATGATAGTTTTATTCTTCTTCTCATGCAAAGGAATGCCCAATTTTCATCTTTGTTTATAACTCCCCAATTTACTTGTGGAGGATTGAGAGGAAGCCATTGGAAACCATTAGACTAGACAGAGCCTCAAGGGAACGAACCACAAAGAAAAAGAACTTGGAACTCGAGCATGTATTTATCTTTCCCAATCTAATTATGCATGTGACCTTCCTTTTTGCTTTCATATGATGATTGTAAACCAACCCCATCTCCCTTCCAGTCTATAGTTAAACTTTTTGCTACATGCACCTCACCCAAAGTGGACACCACTTTATACCATTAATTAGTTGGTAGCCTTTTCTATCTTACTCATACGCTCCTTAGCATCTCCTTTGTTGTTTGCTACATGAAAGAACCACATGAAATCCATTGGAAATTAGCAAATGGATACTTCACTATATATGGTGTACTATAGATCAACTTGGTATACAATACAGTTTAAGGGAACTCCTGTGTTAATTGAATTCGTAGATTTTCATTGCACCAGTGACCTCGATGATCAAAAGTTTACTACAGGTTATGTCTTAAACCTTGGTTCTGAGCCTGCCTCTTAGGCTTGCAAGAAACAAAATTCCCTTTCTATTTCTTCCATAGAAGCAAAGTATTGAGAAAAAATTCGTCAAGTCAAGAAGTTGTTTGGCTTAGAGAGATCCTTTTAGAGTTTGGATTCAATTAGGAATATTTGACCACTCCCTGGTGTGAAAGTCAAAGTTCCATTCAACTTGCTAAGGAGCATGTTCAACATCAACACAAAAAACACACTAGGTTACACATGCACTTCAATTAGAAGCTTCTTCAGAAGCACACCCTTAAAGTGCTCTATTATTATACATATGGTCAAGTTGTTGACATTTTCATCAAGTCTCTCGTAGTAATGAAGTTCATAAAACTTCAATATAAGTTCAAGTGTTCAAGAAGTTGTTAATAATGGGGGATATGATTTAGTGCCTCCTTCCTTTTCCTTTTGTCACATTGTAGACCCTTCAATCCCATCCCAAGTTTTTCATAAGGGGGTTTGTTAAGATATTTAAACACCGGGAGTTACTTAAGGTCAAATTGGTCTAATGTAATATAAGGATAAAGTGTGTTTCCTTTGTGTGATTTTTTACTTTAGTAACTCGATGGTCACAATCATGTCCTACACATGAGTGATCTGACAATTCAAGCATCTTCTCGATCTTAATGACACTCTATCTATGACTTAATAATCAATTAGTCCACTATATCTATTAAAGAGCATGGACGATCATTTGTCGATGATTGATATTAAGAATGTTCATGTGATCTATTTACTTTTTGCATTAATATATTGCCTAAAGTGGCTATGTTGGCATGGATCATGGACTATTTTCCTCTTTGAGGGTTTTAACCATGTAAAACACTGGTGTACTCATCATTTTTTTATGTGCGTTGGTGCTTGTCTTAAGGTGTTCATGTGTGGATATACCCTATTTTTTCAAACACAAACAATCCCAAAGTAGGCAAGAGGCTATGGAGAGACATGCTTAAATTATGGGGCATTGTTCAAACCTGACATCAACAATGAAGTATACTAACCTTGGAATAAGTTGTTCCCCGCCTCCCATAAGAGGCACAAAAAAAATTCACACTGTTGCTCATAAAAAAAATATAATTGCATCAAAATACAACCCACATGTGGTTGACATTCATACGGCCCGACACTTAATGGTAATACCTCAATCCCACACACGAGTTTCTCATGAAAAACATGTTTGAGTTTGACTTAGCCAAATGAAGGACAATGGACAACTAGAAGGAAAACCATAATGAGTGTAGGAACAACTAAGAGTAGGATTCATAGAGCACAATTAAGGCCACTTCAATCTCCACCTTTGCGCTAAGTACTTCCAACTAAAAATCCAACAACAAATTGACATTATGTAATTTTGATGTTAAACCTCAAACCCGTTCTCATTTTGGATTGCCAATTTAATATGAATTAAATTTGAAACCCACAAAGGAAGAGAGCTATGAACCTTTTGCACCATGCATAATACATAACAAGGAACAATATAATCCCAATGTAAATAGAGAACACACCATTGTAAATACCCAAACCACACCTCCAAGTTCCATTAATCAATTGCAACCAATAAATGGCAACAAACAAAATGAAATTAAACCCCATTTTCTCCAATATGACAGTAGATCAACAATGCATACATGTATACAATTCTTTCCACTATCGCCACCTAGATTCAAACAACATTTTAAAAGAGATCAAGCTCAAGGAAAAATAAACTAAAATGAAGAGCAACTACCAATACATATTGCCTTGCTCAAGAGATTCCAGGACCCTCCCCCCCCCATCATTTTAACAATAAAGAAAGAAAAAAAGGGTATCACAATAGAAATGAACCACCAAAAAACCACTATATCTATCACCCACACACCCTTTGAGTGTGCTATAACAACTATCAACACAATAGGATTGGTAGACACTGCACACAAATTGTTAGAGATCGAGCTTGCTACATGAAACAGTGAAAGAAAATACAAAACTTAGAAGGAAAAGTAACAAGCAAATTAAGAAGAATGGGAAAGTAACAATTGAATTAAAGGGAAAGGACATAGAACTAAAAACAACAATGGACGAAAGAAAGTATCTAGACAAGGAAATAGAAAAAACAAGAAAAGACAGAGAGTGGGTAGGGAAAGAAATTGCAAAAAAAGATACAAAATTGTTGGAATTATCTCACAAGAAGATTACGATGAACCTCCAAATTGAATCATTGCACAACATTGTACAAAGAAATCGATTCATCACATGAAATCCTTGGGCAAACTAAGGATGCAAGAAGAGAAGGAACGATCCAAAAATTTGGTAACTAAGCGAGGAAGGGATAAACATAATGAGAAAGAGATGGTGGGGAGAAAATTTGTAGTAGACCATGTTTATAAAATGGCGATCCATAGTAGAGTATGAACTTTCAAGGACAATTTTCAATGTTCCGCGAATTCGATCCTTACAAATTAATATAAGAATATGCCATGGAAGAGTGGATAGTAACGATTGGAAGAGTTAAGTGACTCCAACTTGATCTATCATCCATAGATAGTTGTTGCTACTATGGTGAGATCAAAATTAAACATATGAAGCATTCCTCGATGTAATTAAAAACTCTCAATGTCATCACAAATCCTACAATCAAGGTTTTGATTTTAGTTGAATTCCAATAAACATATAACACTCTAGTAAAAAACACATGATATAATGATTTTATGATTGGATTTATAATTATCTAACCTATTATACTTGGACATGAACAATGTGATTCTCCTTGAATAACTAGACCCATAGAATTATTCATATATCACATAATAATTATCTTGAAACCCTTTAAAATGTGGCTAGGAATATTTTTAAAAAACCCTTCAAATATGGTATGAATGTCAATAAAGGAAGAAAGCACTTGCTTTAGTGTGATATCTACAAAAACCCTTTAAAATGTGGCCAGGAATATTTTTTAAAACCCCTTCAAATATGGTATTAATATCAATAAAGGAAGAAAGCACTTGCTTAAGTGTGATATCTACAAAATATGATGCGCATAAGTGATTTCCAACCTAAGTGCTCGTCAAAATGCTCAAACTAAAAAAACATTTAGTTTAACTACAGATAGGGCTTGTTAATCCCAAACATTAATATTGATTTCTTAATATAACTATAGTTTGGACTTGTTCATCATATTTTGCTTCAGGTCTCCAATCCATCAATGTTTGTTGTTCTAAGATCCAAGGAATCCAAGGAAGTGCCCTTGGGGTTTTTCTTTGTTTCTTAGTTATATACGGAGGTATGCATTATATTATGAGATCTTCATGGAATTTCATATGCTTGGTACTCATTCTCATTTCTTTTATGGGGGAGTGTTATTCATGGTTTTCATTTTTCTAATATTTATATCGAGGTTATATATTAAATGGGTACTACTTTTCTTTACAATATATTTGTAAATTTGCAGTGAAAGAAATTATTACTACTATGTTTTAGGTTCTTAGGGATGATTATTTTTCGAGGTTATATATTAATGGTACTACTTTTCTTTACAATCTATTTGTAAATTTGTAATAAAAGAAATTATTACTACTATGTTTTAGGTTCTTAGGGATGATTATCTTCCATCACTAAAAGTAAAAATACGAGTGGTTTCAGACATAATAGTTGCCAAAGAAAAACCATTGTTAGAAGTATCGTTGTAAAAAAAGGGTTATTATGATAGTTTAATAACCATTGCCTAAAAGAGTTTTTGCATTGGTTTTAAGTAGTCATCAAAGTCATTTATAATAGTGATTCAAAACTGTCACCAAAGGCACTTTTGGAGGTGATTAAAAAATGTAGCCTAAAGTGACATTTGCGATGGGGGAGGAGGAATACAAATAGAAAATTATTATTGTTGATTTATGCAAATGACATGTCATGTTATGTTATTGGCAAAGTACAAAGATAGTCTCCAAATACATCTTTATGCCCTAAACAAATTTGGTAGTTACTATGAAATGAAAATTAATTAAACAAAACAAAGGTAATGGTAATATGTGGTGAGGACATATATTTCCATCACATTAATCGGGAGTTGTTTAAATGTTCTATGTTTTGGCCCTTTTTGCTGGAATCCAACGACATAAATCTGGATGAAATCGTAATTTTTGTTGTTTAAAATGCATTTATGAATGCATAAATGTATTCAATGTGATGAAAAACCCTCAGGGCACTCGAATTATACAAACTTGACCACTTAAATATGCAAATCCAACAATTTCTCACCAGATTTCGGGCAAAACAAAACATAAAATATCCCTAGAAAAGCACCAAAACGTAGAACGTTTAGACTACGACCATTAAATGTGATGAATCACTACAAGGAAAAAAGCTTCTAGCGGATGTTTTTAGTGTTACAAAATTTGGCAATTTTTTAAAAAAATACTCAGCTACAACCTCCTCTATTGGACACAAAGGTTTTAGTGCAAGTTTTAACGATTGTTCCATATAACTAAAACATTTGGGCAAGTGGAGGTTGTAGCAGATATTTTTTTTTAGCGTTTCTTTTATCGTCAAAACGCATCAGTGCACCCTTACATAAAACGCCTCGGTGCGTACCTAAAACTAAAACGCACTGGAGAGACCTTACATAAAATGTCTTGGTACGTACATAAAACTAAAAACGCATCGGGGCGCCATAACATAAATGCCCCGGTGTGTACATAAAACAAAAAGGCACCAATGTGCCATTACATAAAATGCCCCAGTGCGTACATCAAATGAAAATGTGTCAGTGCGCCATTATATAAAATACCTTGATGCATACATAAAACAAAAACGCACCGGTGTGTTTATAGTTATGATGCCTCAGATTCCCATTTTGTTGTATGCAACACTAACACACTTTTATTTTATGTCTATCATGGTGCTTGTATAATTCGTACGTGTTGGTGCTTGTATTACCTTGTGCACTAAAAGGTACTGAAATTTCGAATATTCGAGGTGAGATGTCGACATCTTTCTTTGTTTCGAAGCATCGATACTTATATTACATAAAAAGCACCGATGCACTTATTATACCTTCCTCCGACAGGATATATAGCAATCGATAGCTAATCAAAGGCAATTGACTTAAATTAATTTTTTTAAGATTTCAAAAGTTTTTATAAAGTTGCAGATAAATTTTGTATTAAATTGAATTTTTGCAAAATAAAAAAATATTTTTCAATTTTTTTAAATCGTTATTAATGATTTTTGATTGGTGAAAACCATTGATGTGACTAATTTTCCCTGCTTGGACGTGACATTTACAATAAAAATAATAATACAAAAATTAAAAAAATTAAAAAAATACTTAAAATTGACATGTGGTCCTTAGTTACTACAACTCTGTTATGCATACTTGTATAGCTCTGCTATGCGTACTTTTATTTAAAGCATCGATATTTTTATTATATTTAGATAATCAATGCATATTTATCACATGCCCATTGTAAAATTCTAAAACGATATATGTTATTGTATGTTATATGTATCGGTGCTTCAATATGCTTACTATGCATCGATGTGTATAACCCCTTAAATAACACCAATTTATATATTATATCACGCACCATTTTGTGAGTTCATAAGAGTGCACCGATATGTATATATTTTAATTAATTGTTTTTTTTTTTACAATTATTTTTAATAATAATATTGTTTTTTATATTCCTGTTATTGGATTTTGATATAATGATTGCATTAATGTGTTATCCAATGGATTACACCTCTGTTATTTGCAACAATGTAAATCATTCACATATTAATTAATCAACAACACAACATTTTACAACATTTGACAATGCAATACAATAAGAAATACATTTTATTATATATGAATAAGAGACCCATGGTCATACAAAATGGGACAACGTAAAGTTCCACAATAATCAAAATGGAACCAATTATGTCCACTACATTAAGCAAAATCCCCGATTTTTACAGAAAAATATTCCATAACATACTTGCAGTAACATTCAATTACATTGATTGTCATTCATCACTTGAATTGGTGTCATTGCTCAAGTTGCATGCATCACTCATTTCTTGATCTGTTGTAGGCAATATTGTACTTTGTTATTTAAACAAATGTTTTCTTGCTCGATTTGTTTTTGACGTTCCAACTATTCATGTGCCGTCTATGAACATAGAAATAAAGTGTAATATGTAAATCTCCATTGATAATATAGTAAAATATACATGATTGTGTAAATAAAAAAGCATACCATAGCAACGAGTGATTCATAAACCATACACGTGCTTTCAAAGCTCTGCCTCATGTCATGTGCCAAAAGATCTTATGTTGGCTCCTCTCTATACTTTGTTTCTTACATGTTTAATTCACCTTGACAAAGCATAGTCGATATAATTAATATAAATCTTTCTTATTGTTTCATTAATTATAAAACATGAGAAGTTAAACAACATAGCTACTTACAAATTGTTTAATTAAATCTTGATACTTCAACATATACTCAAAACTCTCACTTAACCCAATGTTGATCAATTGTTCGGTTGGATCTTCTTTGTATGTTAGCACCTATTAGAAGACACTCCATGGACAAGTGTAGATTAATTATTTAAATATAAATATCACAACAAATATTAAATCTTAAATAACATCGAAAATGTAAGTACTCACAAACTTTGCGATCAACCCTTTTCTTCCTTGTCTTATGTGATGATTAAGTTCCATTTATTTTCTTTTCTGCAACAAAACAATTAAAAATTAGTATTTAATATGATAAATAAATTCGATGTACATAAAATAATAAATGAATGATCAGATACCTTTGATGCACATTATTGTTGGGATGCATCATCCTGTGATGCAATTATGTTCATTTCTTTTACCATCTCCTTGTACACTTTTTTAGACATCCCTACCGTCATGTATTGACTTTCCCCTTGTTTGTCGCTTGGAATTTTCATAATCTTCTTGAAAAATGAAAAAACATTATATATATATAGACATGAAAGTAATTATAGAAAAACAAATTAATTTGGTAATTATTGGAACATATTATAGAAAAACATGTTTAGTAATAATACATTTTATATGATTCTTTTTTGTTATTGTAAGTTTTTGTTATTGAAGTCTCACGGGTCTCATTGACCATAACTTTAGAAACCCTTCCTGTAGTGTACGTATAAACTGATTCTTAGAATCATTGGATTGATTTTTGTATTGTAAGTGGAAAGTACGTCTATACGTTCTTTCTACTATATCCATCAAAGCTCTGTAAAACAATTTGGCCCTCTCATTAACTTCAAGCACCACTCTAGATGAACTAATAACAAAGTTGTCATCATCATTTACATAGTTAAGATTTTTTGTCCTCTTAGAACGAGATTCCATTCCCTTGCTATTGGTCCCTGCATAACATTCAAAAAATGTGAAATCAAGTGTTTAAAATTTGTTAGCGATTAATGTTAAGAAATTCATTTTTAGTAAAAAGTCAAAGAAAAACTTAATAATGATCACCTTTTGATCCACATGTTTCCTCTCTTTGCAACATTTCCATAAATCTTTTACACTCTTTTGAACTCTGATGCAGGAGCATCTTGCTCTCATAAAAAAAACCTCAAAGTGTTAATCAAACCTTAGGGTCTTGATATTTCCCAAGGGAGTGGGTTCATTGTAAAAACATTGTGAAGGCTAGAATTTGCAAAGTTAGTTTAGAAGGTTCTAGGTTAATGAGGTGTTAGTAAAATTCACATGTTATTAGAATAGAGTGAAGAGTGGTAAGGATAGATGAATCATTGTAACTGAATATGTACTAGGTGGCATAATTCGGTGGAGTCTTAGCATATCTTAAATATCGAGTCATCAAAGTGATAGAGTCGAATATCTATTTTAGGAGTTAGTTACAGGTTTATAGGGATTAGTTATGTTGAGATGGCAACATTCAATCCAAGCATAAATGCAAGCTGCAAGAGCATTTTCGAGGTTAGCTAGCCATAGTTAGTTTTCCCAGTTCATGGGTAAGGTTGAGTTGATTGGCCTTAGGGTCAATCTGTAAGTTTATATGTTGAGCATGAACAATTTTGTTTGATTATTGGAAGAAAGAGTGAGCTTCTGCTAAAAAACAAAGGGTTGATTATTGGAAGAAAGAGTGAGCTTCTGCTAAAAAACAAAGGGAAATCATAATGATTTCATATCATTGTGTCAAAGAACCCAAACAATGTATTGCGCTACAAAATCTTCTTGTAGCGAAATAGGAGAGACAGCCAAATGATTGCGCTACCAGATCTTTCTGTAGTGCAAGTCAAAACTTGGAAATGTTTTATTGTTTTAACTATTTACAAGTTGAGAGTTGTGTAGGAAGAACAATGAAGGCATAGAGTGTCATTGAGATCTGAAATGATCTGAGAGTGAGGGACCTGTGTGCTGGGTGTGCATCATTTTATGGTATTAGAGCATGCATGCTCTTTGGAAAATAAAATCAAAGCAACAAAGTTCTTTTGAAAGAACAAGGATAATTCTGCAAAGGAATAGTTGCAGATTTTGTGTTGCAGTTCCATTAGTTAGTTGAGCAGAGCTATAAAATATTGGATGTGTTACATTCTGTACAATGAGGAAAGCAGACAAGTAGAGAGCTTATAGAGGCTGCAATAGAGGATTGCAACAAGAAGGCAGTTTGACCAAAGCTACAAAGCAGTGAAGAATGCTTGAGGAAATGGTAAGTGTATTGGCCTATTTGTTTTGATTTTGATAAGGGTTTGTTTTCCTTTGATGAGGTAACAACATAAGTAAATTACAATTTGAAATTGTAATAATATGAATGAGAAAACCTCTGTTGAAGATTGTGATAAAAGAACCCATAGCAAGGAGAGTGTTGTAGTTGTTTCCAATAGTAGATTGGAAAAGAGAGGGAATAGTGAGGTTCTTAAGAAGTAGGTGATTGCAAGAGGAAGCCTAGGAAGAGCACTGAAGGCTTAAGAGGTTTTGAGAGAGAGAACCAGTGAAATGCCAAAAGGCCAAACTTAGAGAAAAGTTTGGTGAGGTGTTTGTCGCAAGGTGAAAGAGACTTGCTACTGCAGAGGCTAAGAGTGCAACTCACAATGATTTTGAGGAAACTCAGAGAAGTGAAGATGACTGTCAATGGTCATGTAGAGGGTTCAAATGGAAGTCATGGTGAGGTGAAAGAAGATGTCAAAGCAAATGGTATCAAGAGAGCATGTCAAAAGGAGTTTGATAGAGAGGTTGTTGAGATCAAAGAAGGACTCAGTAAGTTGACGGAGTTGTTACAAAGGAGTGTAGAACACCGATATTTTGGATGGACATTGGGTAAGAGGAAAGTATAATGGTATGCTTTGCAGCAGAGGCAAAGAAAAGGACCATTGGCTTGGATGAAGAATGAAGATCTCAAAGAAGTTGAGCTTAGGCAAAGTTTGATGATGGAAGCAAGAGTTCACACTTGTGAACATGAACAAGGGATTTTTCTTGGCGAAAGTGGTGGTGTTGATAGGAGACCAATGGAGAGTCTCATAGGGTGTATGAATACTAGAGATCAGTAAGGAGATTTGATGTTTGAGGTATTGAATGAGGCCATAGAGCCTTATAGTTTTAAAACTAACAACTTGTGTGTGGATGTAGGTTTAAATGGAGATGGACAACCATTCAATGTTGTCATGGAGATGAAGGAAAGTGGAGGAATGTATCTTCAAATTGTTGGAGAAGGACATCCCCAAAGTCTCGTGGTAAAGGAAAAAGAGCAGTTATTGAATACTGCTATGAAAGATAAAGAAGACATTTTTCTTCTAGGCACGAAGGCAGAACAAGATCAACATCTTGTTAGAGTAGATGAAGGTGAACAATCTTCTACAATTGTGATAAATATTGATGAAGGTTGTGAGGTTAGTTATGATGATGAATGCCTTTTAGATAAAGATATTTTTGAACTATTGGAACATAAGAAGTATACAGATGCATTACTCAATGGAGGAAAAGTTCAAGATGGAAAATGTGTTATTAGAGAAGATGAGACAACTGTGTCTCATGTTAGAGAACTTGTTATTGACGAGAACATGGAAAAGTTGGCTCCCATAGGTGGCCAAAAGGAGGATAAAAGACAATAATCAAGCATTGTTGTGAAGGAATGCAATCATCATAAAGAGTGTGTTAAAGAAGGAGATGGGACAAATTTATCTCATATTAAAGGGAATCATGTCATAGAAGTGAACAAGGCAGATTTGACTACTATATTTAGTCAAAGGGTGGATGGAGGACAACTATTGAAAGATGTTGTAAAAGAAGGAAGAAAAATAGATGACAATGATCAACATTGTGATGAAGTGCTTGAGAGGTGTCAAAAGGAAATTGAGTTGCTGGAGCATTTGCTAGAGAAACTCGAGTATGGAAGTGATATTGCAGTCACTGTTAGAGAGTGCTCACAAATACTAGATAAAAAAAGTGTATCAAACTTTGATAGGGACAAAAACATATGATAGCTTTTATAATGATGTGTTTGTTGGTATAAAAGAAGGAGAGGATGAATATGATACCGCAACCAAGGAGTTGGAGTACAAATTACTTCTTGGAAATACAGTTGAAATTCAGGGACAGCAAGTAAACATTGAAGAGGGAGATGTCTTCAAAGACATTAAGGAAGAAGAGGAGGAAAAAAATGGTCAACAACTTCAAATAAGGTGTGAGGAAGATGCAGAGAGAAGAATCTCATGCAATATTGTATTGATGAGATAATTGAGAATAGGATTGATGATCCTGAAAAAGACAATAGTGGGACTGTTGTAGAACAACAATGGAGAAGTTATTTACATACCTCAAACATCTTTTGGAAAATGTATGACCATGAAGAAGAGATAAAGAGTTTTATAACTCTTATACAGACAGAGGTCCAGTCACACAGAAGTATGTTTCAGTAGGAAATGAGGTTGAATAGAGAGATACATGTGTTTAGAAAACTCATGTTGAAGGTACATAGAGAAAATTACAGACAAGAATAAGAAACAATCTATTATAGGATTTGTTTAACTGTAAGCAAAGATTAAGACAACCAGGATGAAGAACAACTATTGAAAGTTGTTACAACAAACACAGAAGAGTTCATAGAGGTTGTAAATGATAAACCTCTAGGGGAAGAAATAAAATCCTCAGAGGATTGGCAGCTAGATGATGCAGTCGATGAAGAGTGTGTGGGAACTTCAAGTATAATTCCAAGTGAATTCATTGATTTGTATGAAGAGATGAATATTCTAGAAAGAAGGTTGCTTGAACAAACGACTCAAGTTCAGCATGTTAAACTGAAATGGAAAGAAGAAGATATTGCCTTAGAAAACAATAATAAGAAAGAGGATGCAAAAAAAAACAGCAGAATTTGAAGCAAGTATATTAATCAGAACTTAGTAAGAGTTTTGTGACTCTTATACATAAGAAAAATGTGATTGTAACACCCTGTTTCCCCCAACTTGTAAATATAACTGGACTGGCCAAGAACTATGGCAAACTCATAGATGTGAATATGTGATGTAAATGGACCTCGAGGAAGAGGTCAATGAATGTGAATAACATTATGAATTTATTGCAGGACTGCTGATGAGGGGATGTGCAGAAAAAAAGAGACCACGATGGCGGTGGAAGGCACTTGAAAAGGTGGCGTTAACTTCCACCGAGCATTAAATACCGTATTTGGACTCTACTGGCCCGGAGAACCAAAAGCGGCTTGCTGGCCCTAAAATTCAATGCCTCGCAGGCTGGTAGGCGGATGGCTTGATGAGGGATGGGATGGTGAACCGCCCATCCGTAGAGCCGTCAAGCCTGATCAGCGTGAGGGTAATCGTGCCACACACAACCTCGCGAGAGGATAAGGCGTATGGCAGAAGCGATTAGGGGGGAGACGCGAGGGGAACTCTCGCAATTTTTACGCAGAGTGAGTGATAGCAGAGAGGAAGGATTGCAACCTTCACTCCTGGTCACTGGCAGACAAAGAGACGCAGTCTCAGAGCATCGTGGTATCAGCTCGGGGGTGGCTAGTGGTAAATCCGTTGGGAGTCGTTGAGCCTATGGTTGGGTGGAAACGAGCACCCCTCTCAGCAGTTGCACCCATTTCTGAAGTCACTTCTGATAAGTGTTTTGCTTACATATTGCCTCTTGAAATTCATAGAATGATACATATATGTATATGCTCATAGACCTATGAAATTGTAAATGATTCCTGTGTAAGAATGTTTGTGCAGT
>SNQJ01S0045945.1:136135-182255 GCA_010110895.2 Picea sitchensis
AGTAAAATTCCCAACCCTACAATCCCTGGGTCCCATGCTATCCTCTGTCGAAGATTACCCTGCGGGCCCTGCACTACTCTGACCACGACTGTCTTCCCCCTGCATACATCCTGAATCCTCCTCTCCTGGGTCCCCCAGCTGAAATACTTGTGATCATTGGTCCTACTGTCTAGAAACTATATCAGTAAAGACATCTCTGTAGAAGAAGTACCGGTCCAACCATCTCCACGTCCGATCATGATGACCAAAAGTGAAAAGATGCCTCGCTCCATCGGACAAATCCTTGCAGGCCCACTCCAAACCAACCCATGGTGGCATATGTGGCTCCCTAGTGTAACCTGGGTCACCCTGTAGTCAGACATCCTTCTATTTAAATGAACACCCGGATCCCATGGTAAACTTGGAATTTTATCACTTCCGATCTCCTCTAATTGATCCTGTGTGAGACTGATCACTGTCAGAAGCCCTCTGTGCTCATCTGCTATCTCTGAGACCATGATGCTCACCATCACGCACCAAGTCTCAACTAGATACCTATGACGATCCAACTCTATCCGGCTGGATGACGTAAAGATACTCCTGTCAGGTGGTCTCGGCCTATCCACTCCCCATGTCCTTAGCCACAGCCAATCCCTCCTCATGCTGTTACCTATGATAAAAGTGTCTGGAAAGTATAACAAAAACATCTGTAGCTGTCCGTTGAATTGAAAAATACCACCTATCTTGATCAATCCCAAGGATTTGACCAAAGGAACGTCTACCGGTACCCATGATAACTGCTCGCCTGTAGTCATCACTAAACCCCAATCATCAGGTACAACTGGACGTAACTCCTCCATCTACTGGTAAACCAATCTCCATCTCTCCTCCCCCATGCCACTACTGAAATGGTGAAGGTGAGGTCTCATAACTATGTGTTGCTACCAAGGAGTGGCATCTACATGATCCCACAAGTGTGTCTCCTCCTTGCAAGGTAGTACACCCCTCCGAATCCCACCATACATTTGGGCATGCCCCTGTGAACTGTCACTCACCATTGTATGCTTTGGCATACTCATGTCGTCTCCCGTAGACTCATGCTGCATCGTAGATCATGGACATACTACTGGATCAACCTCTATATGGAGGTCAACCGCTCTTTGGACACAAATGGAAGTGTCCTCCATCAACTGGTGCTCCTCTGCTAGACCACCAACATCTTCTAGCCATGTGACCAAAGGACATATCTAAGTATCCAATAGGACATATGAAGTGGATGTCTGATGGATCTCCTCAAGAAGCTCATCTGCTCTGGACTTTGATTCTTGGACGGTTGTCTGTGTGCCTCTCAAGAATCCTCTAGTGCTCTCCAACTCCTAAGTAAGTCTATCCACCTCTAACTCCTGCTCCCTCAAAGCCTCATGATACATCTCACCAATCCTCAATAGGTAGTCCCTGTCAGTCAACAACTGCTGGTAATCGGTCCTCATCAAAGATACTCTCTCCCTGAGAGTATGAAAGTCATCCATGGAAAATCCCTCATCTGCACTACCATGTGCCACTGATGCTTCCCGACAGTAATCGACTACCAATGCATGTGTGTCATCAAAACGTCTAGTGGCTTTCACGATCATAGCCTCACTAACTCTCAATTTTCCTGCTAAGTGGTGTGAATCCTGATCATAGTCGTACTGAGGTACCACCTCATGCCTCTCACTGATAGTGCCATCACTAAAATCCTCAACAACACTCTATGCAGAAGATAAAGTGTTGAACTGTCTGTTGTCTATTGTGCCACTGGGTCTGCCCATACGTAACTGCACATCATCCTCAACTGCTAGCTCCATCTGAATCATACTATATCCGGTGTGAGCAGTTGTATCCTCCTGTGCACTCAACCTGCTACTATCATCTGTACCTGGATCCCATATAGATGTATCCAGACACGTGCTATGGTCATCTTGAATGCTAAAGAGTGCATCCTCATCCATGCAGGCCGATCCTGGAAGTAAGTGCTCCATAAACCTCTCAGTCTCCACAATCTGCTCAACTAATGGAGTCTCCAAAAGTTGCGACTCAATATCCTCATGTTGATATGTATGTGTAGGGTCAACTATCTGTACGTTCTGTACCTCCTCCTAGATCTATGGGTCTACATGTCCATGGTGTGAAACCCTCACACTAGGCTCATCCATCACATTTGACGTGCCACTGATCTCCTCATGTGACGTGGCTATCATGGGTGTCTGAAAGGGTGACAAATGTGTCACGACCCTCATAGGGAGCTCATAAACTCTAGGTGCTGACACGTGTGAGTCCTCACTAGTGTCACCACTCTGTTGGGGTGTAAGGTCATCAATGGTATGTGATATGTCTGCTGAGACACTGGTGCTATCGTCATGTCCATCCGATTGTCTATCTACTATGCAGGGGTCATCATCCTCCTCCAGCATACTAGTAGCATCATCCTCTGTACAAGAGTCACTATCACTAGCCTCTGTGCAAGAGTCACTATCATCATCAGACTGTCCCAAATCATCATCTATCATTCCATCCTCACTCATCCCATCATCACTGTCAGAGTGTGCCTCAATAATGTGCTTCTGATCCTTACCCCTACACCTATGATCTGGTTCCCAAGGCACCTTTCAACTGTAGCAAAGTTGCATGCTCCTACTGGGCATGGGGTTTCTCTGTTCTTCCATCCATCTAGTTGCTTCTTTTCTCTTTTTATCTGCTATGATGATCCCATGTAAAATATCCTCTTTGCTCCAACTGGGCTTTCTAAAGGCTACATACCGAGGAAAGGTTATGAGAGCCCTATTTTCCTCGCTAAGGCCGAAATATGTTATCTCCAAGCATGTCATCTCAAACACTATCTTATCCATTTCTTTCCAACTATCCATTTATCCCTATGAAAGACCCCTCAGATTGGCAGGATTTAAGTTCTGATACCACTATAATGATCCCAAGCCATTATGCTAGGAACAACACGGTTTTGGGTGTCTTTTAAAACTTTTATTGGTTGTGGTATTTCATCAAACACTTCCCTGACCTACTTGTTTAGATGTGTTTACTTGCCGAATGGCCTCTTGATTTCGGCCTTAGGGTTTACTGATCTATTTATATGAGTGTTTGTAGCAATAAACAAGAAGATACAATCATGGACATACCTCAATCATATGCAATATGATAGACAAGCCAAAACATCTCAAATATGCTTTTATTCATGAAATAGAGAAACCTGCTACAATGAAGATGCCAATCCGGAATGCTCAACAGATGGCTAAGAAGATAGACCATAGAGTTGCTACAAAATGATCCAATAGAAGACTACAATAAGACTCCAAAGGCTAGATACACAATTAAGACTGAATACAAGTAGATCTGGGCCGTAAGAATTCTAAACCCCCATGCTGGAAGGTGCCACGCCCTGCTGGATAGCTAAAGCTCCTCAACAATTCGGCCTTGCTGCCAAAAGTGTCCAATCACCTCAAGAAAGATGCCAAACAATGGATCGTGTGATGACAAGGACAACCCAGGTGTCCGAATCTCCAATATCTCCCTCAAACCCTATGGATATGAACCCCCTCCAAGATATGGTGCGCGCCCCTGGATGCATGAAACCCTAGATAAATAATCCTCACTCCTGGATGCCTCCAAATGCTCCACAAAACCGCTAGAATGATAGATCAGGGCTTGGTTACCTCCCTAGTGAAGTCCCAAGCGAAATGGTGAAGATCTGGGCTAGCAATTGACTGAAACCAATTTCTAAAGTTGGCTCCTCTCCTCTAATTCATCACATGCATCTAATAAATCAAATGGCACTTGAAAATCCTCATGAATGGACTAGATCTGATGTACAAGGCCCTGCATTTAAAACCTAGGTGATAGAATCTCCAAAAGCCCTTCCAATCACCTGCAATGAATCTCTCTCCAAAAATGGTGCACCCCCCTTGCTGGAAACCCCCAATGGTGTGCCCTCCTTCTCTTCATGTGCCTATGGCTAGTGTAGAACCCTCCTGCACTGATGTAGAACCGAGCTAGAATGGTGTGGGAGAGTATTGCATCTCCGAGACCAATCTTGGGACAAGCTAGGTGGAATCTTTCACCACAGAATCGTCCTCTTGGGTTTGTTAAGTCAAAACCCTGAAAATCCCCAATGTTGGGCTCACTAGCTAAAAGCCAGATATCAAAAGATGATCATACATGAATGAATGAGTAGAGCCGCTTGCCTTTCCTTAATACTTTTTTCTCTCCTTGTCCCTCCAAAGTGACTTTCATTTTATTAATATTTAATTAATTAATTAACCTTTTTACCTCTGAAAAACACCTTATCTCTCCTTGTGGCTTCCCTGGCCACTGAAATTCACTTCTCACCATCCCATCCTGTAGTGTTGCTTCTCCTGATTCCAATGAGCTATTACACTGAGAGTTTCCTCCAAGTAATGTGTCCAAAATGACGTCTTCAATGAATTCAATTAACGTATGGCTCAAAATAGTCAAAATCATGGAAATCGTTGGAATGCAACGAAACCAAGGCCAACCTGTGCGAAATGGATCATAATGATGGAATATGATGAGCAATGCAAGTTGGACCCCACAATTCCTCTCAGTAACCCCTGTACTCGCTATAACATCCATCTGACTACTCTAGTTATCATAAACCTCTGTACTGTGATGATGTCCCAAAGTGGGGACATTACAGTCCTCCCTGCTAGAAAATTGCTTGTCCTCAAGCAATAACCAAATCCCCTCAAATAAAATATGAGGATCCCATGTCCACCTGTGGGATACACAGTAGAACCCATCCAAAGATGAACACACATACACTTTGCTCCCTAGGTCCCATATCAAGTCATGAACTGCTAGCCCCTGGGAAGCATAACCCTGAAATACACCAACTCCAGGAGTCTCCTGCATATGACACATGGCCTCATCTGGGAATGAATCCATCCTCCAAGTCTCTACCAAGATACATACGACCTCCATCAACTGCACATGCTAATGCCAGAATGAGGTGCTGCAAGACCTCTGTGAGACACTCGCAAGCGATGCGCTCCTCTCAACATTGAAGCTCAATGGAAAGTTAGAACAACTTCCCCATGCAAAGTTCCACTCGCCTCTGTCAGTCAGTGAAATTCCCAACCCTGTAATCCCTGGGTCCCATGCTATCCTCTATCGAAGATCACCCTGCGGGCCCTGCACTACTCCGACCATGACTGTTTTCCCTCTGCATACATCCTGAATCCTCCTCTCCTGGGTCCTCCAGTTGAAATACCTGTGACCATTGGTCCTATTGTCTAGAAACTGTACCAGTAAAGACATCTCTGTAGAAGAAGTACCGATCCAACCATCTCCACGTCCGATCATGATGACCAAAAGTGAAAAGATGCCTCGCTCCATCGAACAAATCCCTGTAGGCCCACTCCAAACCAACCCATGGTGGCATATGTGGCTCTCTGGCGCAACCTGGGTCACCCTATAGTCAGACATCCTGCTAGCCAAATGAACACATGGATCCCATGTTAAACTTGGAAGTTTATCACTTCCAATCTCCTCTAACTGCTCCTGTGTGAGACTGATCACTGTCAGAAGCCCTCCATGCTCATTTTCTATCTCCAGGGCCATGTTGCTCACCATCACGCACCAAGTCTCAACTAGCTGCCTATGATGATCCACCTCTATCCGGCTGGATGCCATAAAGATACTCCTGTCAGGTGGTCTCATCCTAGCCACTCCCCATGTCCTCAACCACGACCAATCCCTACTCACGCCGCTGCCTGTTGTAACAGATATTAAATTCGACTATGCTGCCCAAGGTCCCTGTTTTTAGAAGATTTATCGTGGAAAATTTTGCAGCAAGGTGTTTCTTCTATAATGTTCTTGACAACACATGGTTTGCATATTGATAATCCCGTCCAAGGAAAGGATATTTAGCCATGTCGTCTACCGGGGCTCCAAGCTCTGATTGTTCTGGATGACGTTGATGATGCTAAGAAAATCGATAGTCTACTAGATATAAATGCACTGGGATCTGGTAGTCTCATCTTGCTCACATCCCGTGCGTATGACTTTGAATCATATGCTATCTCCTACCGTATTTTCCTTCTCCTCATACCCTGAAAGCACTTTTTACGTCTGGATACAATGTTAGAGGGATCATTAATTATTTAATTAGAAATTAAACCCTACTCGTGAAACTCCCGGGTTGCTTGCTCCCTCACAGGTGAAAATATTTCTTTTAGCCGTTTTTATTGACATTGTTGGTCAGCTTAAGGTCATCTTATCGGTCTGTACATTGAATTGGCTATATGTACAACCGGCCTCGATTTTCTATATTTTTATTAGAAGCAGTGAGGCTGTGGGGGGTTTGTGAAAGACGAAAATGAAGATGGAAACTATCCTCCTGCAACTCTTGTTGTTTAATTGGGCATTCAGCGCTCATGCAGATTATCCGTTCAACCTTGATTATGTCCGTCAATTGCTATGGGACAGGTCTTACTGTGAATCGGGGATTAATAAAGACAATTGTTGCCAGACGTTGAGGAGCTTGCTAGGTGTAGGATTTACTCAGTATTTGAAAGACAAATCCATGTTCGAATTTCCCAGTAATGCCTCTGCCGTCTCCTGTCTCACAATATATCAGCAGCAGCTGAGCTCTCTGGCTCTACCACCAGACTTGGTGACAACTGTTTGAATACGTCTGAGTTTGTTTCAAGCCCACTCTCTTGCGTTGACATACGGACCAAGAACGACTGGAATCGCAAAGTGGGGCTTACCTTACTGGACACAGCCTGCAAAGGCGATCTCTCAGAGGCGGGAGCTTGTCTCGAATGCAAGCAAAACAGAGACGACGTGAGAAAAGGAATTGAATGCACAAATGAAGAAGGCAGGCTATGTCCCTGACACAAACTTTGTATTTCATGATGTTAACGAAGATGAGAAAGAGTATCGTCTCTTCTATCATAGCGAGAGGCTAGCAATTGCTTATGGAATCATTACTACACCCCGAGGAACATGTATCCGAATTGTGAAGAACCTTCGCATTTGTGGAGACTGTCAAAATGCAACAAAGTTATCGCCAAGATTGTTCAGAGGGATATTGTGGTCAGGGATACAAACCGCTTTCATCTTTTCAAGGATCCGCCCATTGTTAATCCAATTCATGAAATACAAACAGCGACGGACACTTGGCCATCTACGGAGGCTTTGGCAGTTTCGGTGTTTAACTCCAGAAGGCAATAGACCGATTTCTTATGCCAGTAGTGGTGTAGAACATGGAGGCGCCGGTGAGCGCGGTGTGATTACTGGTGCAGATGCTATCTCAGGAGAATCTTTTGCGACAGAAAGACATATTCGATAACGGATTGCAAACATTCTATGCAGACTGACAATTCGGCCAAAGTTTCGGGGGAGACCGTTGGAGGTGAAACCCTATTTTGACAGGGTGGACGTGTTCGTAGCTGCATGATTGCCTGGCAGTGAGGGGCAGAGCGTTACAGATATTGTATTCATGGATTCAACGACAAATTTGATTGTGCAAGCGGTTGTTATGCAGTCTGGAAGGAGAAAACCCTAGTTCGTCCAGAGATGCCCGGGTGGTTGCAAGTATGTCTCTGAAAGTAATAACCGACCCAAAACAAAAGACAGCCATGGTAGGCGATGGAATCGATGATGCACCAACATTAGCCTCAACAGACATCACAAAAGCCCATGGTTTAAGCATTTCGATGCAATAGCCTGCTTGGCCGTAGGGTTTGACGATGACCTTCTGTACTCGGTTTGTGGTGTGACCGCCGACTGAGACGTGAGAATCTCTAACCAAGATGTGCTAGAAATTTTTTATTGTTCAACTCTCGAATGAACCCTGATACGACTCTAAAAAGCAAAATGGACGACAGAAATTTCTCGAAGTGAATCGATTAACAATCGCACTATGTCGGTGGGACGATTGAGGGTGCAAGTTGACCTATTTGCTGTATAATCCCCGTCCGTTGCTAACAATATGAAGTTTTTCGTATGAATTTGGCCAAGCTTTGAATAAATTTGAACACATTTCATTCAAATTTGATTGGAATATCCGAGTCTCGCAACTGGATCTCGTTCAGGACTTCGAAGAGGAATGCGGTGGACGACTCCAAGAGGCACTTAATGATTTCAAGATTTGTGCTGCAAGGATTTCGCTTCCGTCCGGATGGACGGATTCTTAATTATTGCAGGTAATACATCAAGATGACAGACAAGACGAATTTGACAGTTTCTGAAGTATGCATCAATATGGAGTCCATTGAAGTTGTTAGTTCAGTTAGAAGAGCACCACCTGAAAATCTGCCACGATCACTGCAGCTTATATCATCTGAAACAAGTACTATATTTGAGAAATGCGATAGTGATATTGAAAATCCTTCTCAAGCAATCCCCAAGGCAACTTCAGAATATCCTTTAGAACCAAGTTCCCCGGTGAGAAATATTTCCGATGAAGCTGCAGCAATCCAAAGCATGTTTAAATCTGAGCATCCTTCCTGTCAACTAAGGTCGTCTGTTGTATCAGGACTCGGAGGAGTTGGTGATATCCACTGAGAAACTATGGCCATTTCTTCTGCGATTTCCAATATCATGCTTTGGTATCTGTCTTGGCATTGGCAGTCAATCCATTCTTTGGAAAACACTATTGGCAGTCAATCCATTCTTTGGAAAACACTATAATCCTGTCTGAGTGAATTTCTTCTTTGCACCATGGATAACTTGTATGTTCTTAGCACTTTGGGTTTTCACACATAGCAACAACATCTCTACATCCCGCTATATGGTGTGTTTTTATGTCTCCCATACTTTGTTTGGAACTGAAGATATATGGGCAGTGGATGCTAGGAGGTCGTAGAAGATTATCCAAAATAGCCAATCCTTCAAACTATTTGTCAATTGTTGGAAACTTTGTTGAGGCATTGCTTGGAGCAGCGACTGGATGGAAGGAGGGAGCTCTTTTTACCTTTGATGTGGGGTTGGACCATTACATGGCGCTTTTTGTGACACTTTACCATAGATTACCCACAACCGAAACTCTCCCTAAAGAGCTCCATCCGGTTGTTTTTTTATTTGTAGCGACGGTTCAAGAAACCTGCAGAACATCTGGCAGACACACCTGACATTCGCATAGTCCAGAGAAGGCAAACCGATTCAGATTCCTGGAATACCAAGAGTTTTATTGTTTTGTTTAAAACACTCTCATGTATGTACCAGAAGATGGGGGCGCAGAGCCAGGATCGAGAAAACCTTCCGCTACAGAGTTTCATTGTAATGATCGAAGTTTTGTAAACCAGATTGAGTAATAAAGAGACTATATTTTACAACGTGGAGATTCATCACGCATTTCTCAAAGCATGTTTTCTTCTACTTCAGCTATGTTAAAATTGTTTGGATTTCATTTGCATTTGTTTCCTTACTCGCAGCTGAAATTGTCTTTATCATCTCTTTATGTCTTCCTTAATCCATCATGATTGCAATACATTTTGTTTTCCTCTAATCAGTGTGCTTCGTTATACTTTAGTAATACCACTACTACAACGAAAGGATTGATTTGGGTTTTCTCGCAATTGTTTATTGCTTCTCCTCGCACTGTACTATCAGCCGTAGTAAGACCGGGACCGCATTTTCAGAATTTATATATCCTTTGCTACGGCCGGGCCTTTCCTTTTCTTTCCACTACCAAGAGATCATGATTTATCAAAACTGAAGATAGACTTACTTCGCTTCAATTTCTCTCCAAGTAAGCTATTTGGATCTCCTCAAGCATTGTCTCTTTTCTCCTGTTTCATTTGACTCATGCCCAATGGACCTTTTCCCCGGTTTAACACCCAAACTCCAAAAAATCCAAGACCATCATTTACCCATAAATCGCCTACCTTTTTTTCACGCCATTCTAAATTCCTATTGTGACATTGTGCGAGATCCCTCTGGGTTGGAAGGGAAGCTCCCAATCCAAAGTGGTTCTCGAGGTTGCCTCTATTTTGCCGAGCCCAATTTCAGTTCTGAGGTCAACACTCTATTTACATAAAGTATCGAAAGTGATAACAAACATCTCAGAGTCATAGGACTCTAAAATACCACTGCCTTGATCAATCCAAAGTGATTCAACCAAAATAATGCTCCACTGGTACCTATGATAACTACTACCAGAAGTCATAACTAACCCCAACTATTAGGTACAAACTGTGTAACTCCTCCATCTCCCGGTAAACCACCTCCATCTCTCTCCCATTACTGAAATAGTGAAGGTGAGTTCTCATAACTTTGTGTTGCTGCCAAGGAGTGGCATCTTCATGCTTCCCTAAGTGTGTCTCCTCCATGCAAGTGCACACACCCTCCTAATCCCACCCACATCTTGACATGCCCCTCGGTGGAGATAATGCCACCATCAGATGTTCTACATACCTCCATGTCGCCTCCTCAGACTCTTGTTGCATCAGGATCCCGCTGTAAGGCATCGCTAGATCAACATCTATATGGAGGTCAACCGCTCTCTGGATACAAATGGAATTGTCCTCCATCAACCAGTGCTCCTCAAGTAGACCACCAACTTCTTCTAGCCATGTGACCAAAGGACATATCTTAGTGTCCACTAGGATATATGAAGTGGGATCTCCATGGATCTCCTCAAGAAGCTCATCCGATCTAGACTCCGATTCTTGAGGGTTGTATGTGCCTCAAGAATCCTCCTAGTGCTTCCAACTCCCCAGTAAGTCTATTCCACCTTCTAACTCCCCTCGCCTCGAGCTCCTCATGATACATCTCACCAATCTCAATAGGTAGTCCCTCAAGGCCAACAATCACTGGAAAATCAATTCCTCATCATAGACACTCTCCATGAGAGTATGAAAGTCATCCATGGAAAATCCTCCATCCAAGCTACCACATAAAGCACCTGATGCTTCTAGCTAAAGTAATCCCACCACCAATGCATGTGTACAATAAAACGTCTAGTGGCTATCACATCATAGCCTCACTAACTCAACCATCCTTTCTGCTGTGTGATTCCTGATCATAGTCATGCCGAGGTACCACCTCATTCCTCTCACTTCTAGTGCTATCACTAAAATCGTCATCAACACTCTCTACAGATAAAGTGTTGAACTGTCAAGGTTCATCGGTGACACTAGGTCTGCCCATACGGAACTGCACATCATCCTCAACTGCTAGCTCTTATGTATCATACCTATCCGTGTGAGCAAATTTTTATATTCTGTGCACTCAACTCCTACACATTCTTGATCCCATATAGATGTATCCAGACACATGCTATGGTCATCCCGACCGATAAGGAGTGCATCCTCACCCATGCAGCTAATCCCGGAAGTAAGTGCTCCATAAACCTGTCGGTCTCCACAATCTGTTCAACTAATGGAGTCTCCAAAAAGTCACACTCAATCTCCCTATGTTGATCTCAGAGTGTAGGGGTCAACTGCTTATAATGCTCTCGTAATTCTCCTCCTAGATCTCGTGGGTTCATGTCCATGGTGTGCAACCCTCACACTAGGGTCATCCATCACATCCGATGTGCCACTGATCTCCTCATGTGTTGTGGTTATCGTGGGTGTCTAAAAGGGTGACAAATGTGTCACAACCCCCATAAAAATATCATCATCCTGTGGTGCTTCACATGTGAGTCCTCACTAGTGTCACCACTATACTGAGACGTAAAGACATCAACACCATGCAATATGCCTGCTGAAGTAATGGTACTATCATCCGATCCTCCTGACTATCTATCCACTATACAAGGGTCATCCTCCTCCTCCAGCGTACTAGTAGCATCATCCTTTGTACAAGAGTCACTATCACTAGCCTCTATGCAAGAGTCATTATCATCATCAGACTGTCCCAAACCATCATCTATCACTCCATCCTCACTCATCCCATGATCATTGTCACAGTGTGCCTCAATAATGTGCTTCTGATCCTTACCCCTACTCCTATGATCTGGTTCCCAAGGCACCTTGCAACTGTAGCAAGGTTGCGTGCTCCTATTGGGTGTGGGGTTTCTCTGTTCTTCCATCCATCTAGTTGCTTCTTTTCTCTTTTTATCTGCTATGATGATCCCATGTAATATATCCCCTTTGCTCCAACTGGGCTTTCTAAAGGCTACATACTGAGGAAAGGTTATGAGAGCCCTATTTTCCTCACTAAGGCCAGAGTATGTTATCTCCAAGCATGTCATCTCAAAGGCTATCTTATCCATTTCTTTCCAACTATCCATTTATCCCTATGAAAGACCCCTCAGGTTGGCAGGATTTAAGCTCTGATACCACTGTAATGATCCCAAGCCATTATGCTAGGAACATCACGGTTTTGGGTGTCTTTTAAAACTTTTATTGGTTGTGGTATTTCATCGAACACTTCCCTGACCTACTTGTTTAGATGTGTTTACTTGCTGAATGGCCTCTTGATTTTGGCCTTAGGGTTTACTAATGTGTTTATATGAGTGTTTGCAACAATATACAAGAAGATACACTCATGGACATACCTCAAACCATATGCAATATGGTAGACAAGCCAAAACATCTCAAATATGCTTTTATTCATGAAATAGAGAAACCTGCTACAATGAAGATGCTGATCTGGAATGCTCAACAAATGGCTAAGAAGATAGAAAATAGAGTTGCTACAAAATGCTCCAATAGAAGACTACAATAAGCCTCCAAAGGCTAGATACAAGATGAAGACTGAATACAAGTAGATTTGGGCCGTAAGAATGCTAAACCCCCAAGTTGGAAGGTGCCACACCCCACTGGATAGTTGAAGCTCCTCAACAATTCGGCCCTGCTGCCAAAAGTGTCCAATCACCTCAAGGAAGATGGAAAACAATAGATCGGGTGATGGTAAGAACAACTCAAGTGCCCGAATCTCCAAGATCTCCCCTAAACCCTATGGATCTGAACCTCCTCCAAGATATGCTGCGCCCCCCTAGATGCCTAAAACCCTAGATAAATTGGCCTCACTCCTGGATGCCTCCAAATGCTCCACAAAACCACTAGAATGATAGATTTTGGCTTGGTTACCTCCCTGGTGAAGTCCCAAGAGAAATGGTGAAGATCTGGGCTAGCAAATGACTAAAACCAATTTCTGAAGTTGTCTCCTCTCCTCCAATTCGTCCCATGCATATAATAAATCAAATGGCACTTGAAACTCCTCATGAATGGACTAGATCTTATGTCCAAGGCCCTGCATTGAAAACCTAGGTGATAGAATCTCCAAAAGCCCTGCCAATCACCTGCAATGAATCTCTCTCCAAGAATGGTGCGCTCCCTTTGCTGGAAACCCCCAATGGTGCACCCTCCTTCTCTTCATGTGCCTGTGGTTGGTGTAGAACCCTCCTGCACTAATATAGAACCGAGATAGAAAGATGTGGGAGAGTATTGCATCTTCGAGACCAAGCTTGGGACAATATAGGTGGAATCTTTCACCACCGAATCGTCCTCTAGGGTTTGTTAAGTCAAAACCCTCGAAACCCCCAATGTTGGGCTCACTAGCTAAAAGCCAGATATCAAAATATGATCATACATGAATGAATGAGTAGAGGCCTTTGCCTTTCATTTATACTTTTTTCTCTCCTTGTCCCTCCAAAGTGACTTTCATTTATTAATATTTAATTAATTAATTAAATCACTTTAATTAATTAATTAACCTTTTTACCTCTGAAAAACACCTTATCTCTCCTTGTGGCTTCCCTGGCCATTGAAAGTCACTTCTCACCATCCCATCCTGTAGTGTTGCTTCTCCCGATTCCAATGAGGTATTACACTAAGAGGTTCCTCCAAGTAATGTGTCCAAAATGACCTCTTCAGTGAATTCAATTAACTTATGGCTCAAAATAGTCAAAATCATGGAAATCGTCGGAATGCAACAAAACCAAAGCCAACCTATTCGGAATGGCTCATGATGATGGAATAAGATGAACAATGCAAGCTGGACCCCACAATGACTCTCAATAATCCCTGTACTCACTATAACATCCATCTGGCTACTCTGGTTATCATAAACCTCTGCACTGTGATGATGTCCCAAAGTGTGGACATTACAACCTTTGTATGTTTATACTCCATATTTTTTACCTACCCTAGGAAATGTGTTGGGTAGGTTTATCAAGATTGACACAGACCAGATAATGAAAGGGTTCATCACCTTCGCCTGCATATGCGTTGAAATCGACCTCAATCAAGGGCTATCAGATAAGATTCTTATAGATTGGACTGAGGATGATCCTTACACGCAACTAGTCGATTATGAGAACACTGCCTTCAGGTGCCCCTCCTGTCAACAAACAAGACACCTTCATGTAGCTTGTCCTTTATCCCCAATCCCATTCTCATCCCCTAGAGCATGGAAAAGGGATAATGGTTGGAAAGACCCTAAAAATCACAAAAGCCACTCAAACTCTTCATCTGACAGCAAGCGACATCACAAAGATACCCTAGCTCCTCTGCCTTCTACAACACCATCACAGTCTCCAAAAAATGCGCAGCGTCCAACCGCAGACCCAAAACACCAGCCTTCGACATCAACACAACATGTTGAAGCTTCAAAATTTTTGACTCTGAATCCCGCAGTTCAACCTTTGCACACTAACCATGAAAGGGATGAATCAAATGAAATGATCATGGCCACAACCCCGCTCTCAGGGGCTCAAAAATGTCCTTGTGAATCGGATAATTCAGACAGTGATAAGGAAGCACCCTTAGCTTCCGCAGCTCAAGACTCTGGCATTTCCTCAAACCATCTGGCTTTGGTGGTGAAGGATGCTGAGCTTATCTATTCCTCTAGTTGGATTGATGTTCGTAAAAAAAAGGTAGAAAGGATCCTCTCCGGGAAACACAATGACCCGACCCTTTCTCCTTGTCTTTGTAATGTTTCATCTTGTTATGCTCATGTACTCCTTGTGGATCTCTTTTAGCATAGGTTAGTCTTCAGTGCTCCCCTGTTCTCTTTCTCAGGGCACTTTTGTTCATCATCTTGTTCCTTACGGGCAAGGCTACCAATAAGGCTACCAAATCTAATAGTCACATTTCCTTATCAGGAGATTCATAAAGTTGGTGGTGGAACAAAAACTCACAAAGACGTTTAAAGCAAATTGTGTATATTAAAATCCATTATTACGAATGATTTCATTTTCATAATTAATAACTATAATTTTTTTATATTCATATTTAAAATTTATTATTATTAATGATTTCATTTTCATATTTAATAATTACGATTATAATATTTTTTTTTAAATCTAACAATTATAAATTTATTTATGAAAAAATATTATAATGTTATTAATAAAATAAATGAGAAAATAACATTTCATAAGAGTATTTTTTCTTTTTAAATATGTTTAAGGAACATATTGTATCATGCTCGACAGCAAACAATTCACCTTGAAGAAGAATTAAACATTATATGACATTAATGGTTATAAGTTTTTGTAATTACAATCCAAAGTAAACTATTTCATAAAACTAAAGTTAAACATTATATGGCAACTCTAAATTCTAATGAGTGATACATCTTAAATTTAATTTAAAAACAAAGAAATCATTAGCATACTTATAATACATTTTATAAATCAAACAATAACAACATCAACATTATTTGGAAAAAACATAATATACATGTGTGCTATACTGTTTATAATGCACCAATGCAATTGAAAGCGTATTGGTGCGGTTTTTACATAAAAAAACATCAAGAAACAATTTAATTGACAAAGTACGTATGCAAACTTCCATAATTAAAGTTTTGTGGAGGTTGTGCTTTGTGGAAGAAATAACTCTTATTTGCCTCTCATAATTTAGCGCATGGAATCGATCCTCTGCTACTTCCTCAATCCTCTGCCTCACATCTCCTGCTTCGCGAGCCGCTGGACTTTCCCCAAGATATTTTTCTCATGTAGTCATAATATAAACTGGCCTCAACTCGCTTGTAAATCATATACCTACACCTCCTCTTCTTCGCCTCGAGGGGGCTTATCAAATAGCTCTTTGAGGATTGGGAGGAATTTTGTAGCCCACAAATATCTGTAACTAGGTCCCTCTGGTGGCATCGAGCACATCAACTACGTTCCCTTCCAAGTCTCTTATCTTGGCCCCTACTTTGACATAATTAGGACTGCCAAGATCTACGATCAGAGCTTCTCAATACCCTATTCAACAAGAAAAGACCATGGTGGATGTCTTAATTATAATATTGTGTCAACCTCAAGAATGACCTAAGGTCCATATTGTATATTTAATATAGTTTAAGAAGCACATTTGGAAAAACAACTGATGATCCATAAGTTTTGCCAGCATGCCTTATCGCTAAATATTAAGCATTGCCTTGGCCTCGACCTTCTCCTCCATGAGATACTCACTCGTTTACTTACTAAGAAGCTCATGTTTCTTCTTCTCCACAACCATTTGCTCGATCACTTTCTCATCTGGAAAGAACACATGGGCAACAAACTCTCGCTCTCTCTGTTGTTGGTTTCCCTTGTCCTACTCTCCCATTTCTTCCACCACATCCTTCTCTTTTTCAAATAGGACCAACTTAATGGCATTGACCTCCCCATTGATTTTCAACTTGGCCTCCCTCAAGACAGACTCAATCCTCTTCCACTCCCTTAACACTTTGGCCCACATCTCCTCCTTCGTGGGCCGCTCGACTTTCTCCAAGATACCGCTCTCATCATCCTTGTCGCCATAAAAATTGGTGTCAATTCACTTATAAATTGCATACCTAGACCTCCTCTTCTTTACCTCAAAGGGCTTATCGAATAGATCTTTGACATCGGGGAGGACTTTCCCAACCCACTTGTACAATTGATTTTTGGAAGATGGCATGTTACAATCTTCCAACAACTAATTGTACAAGTGGGGTTGCTAAATTCCTCCATGACGTCAAAGACTTATTCGATAATCCCCCCAAGGCAAATAAGAGGAGGCCTTAGTATGATATTTTTAAGCAAATTGATGCTGGTTATTATGGCAATAGGGATGACGAGAACGATATCTTGGAGAAAGTTGAGCGACCTATTGAGGAGGAGATGTGGGTGATCCAGATAGAATTGTTTACTGAAAATTTGAGGTCTTAAAATGTTGATGAAAATGACTCCATTGCGTAGAGCTCGACGAGAGGTTTCTAAAACAATTTAAATGGGCTGAAACAGACGCCGCATGCAGAAGTTATCGTGTTCTGAAGTTTTTGACCAACATGTAAAAAGTCAACAAAGCAGGACATGTGGCAGCACCAAGTTGTGATACATGGCAGCACTAGGACGTGACACGTGATAACACTAGGTTATGAAATGTGGTAGTACCAGGACATGAAATGTGGCAGTGTCAGGACATGACACATGGCACTGGAGCTGATATGGTAGGTGATGACGTGGTCAATTAGAGTTTGACACATGACATTTGACTGTGCAGGCGATGTGGCAGTTGACTAGGCTGGTGACTGTGTGACATGTGGCCCAATAAGATGGTGCCATATAGCACCCAAAAATTAGCCAGTATGGGTTAGGTCAAAAATTAGTTTCGGATTGGCCGATAGGGGTTTGAACCACTGACCTGTCGGATGCTTGTTTTATTCCTTACCACTAGGTCAACGGGTTTTTCTTGCAAATACATGGAAACAACTATTTTATGTAAAGTGGTATGTTGCATATCCTACCAAATCCGTGGACAAAGCACCAAATCGGGGTTTGACCCATGACCTCCACCCATTTATTATACCTTTTTAATAACCCACATAAAAATGTGTTGCAACAACCATTTGGCGTTTAATTTGAAATGGAATCAAAAGTGTTTTGTTGACCACATATATATTATGGTTAAATAATAGAATATTTCGATTACCATCCATAAAAGGTGGATTAAAGTCCATTAAAGGTGGATAGACTATATATTATGGTTAATATGGGTATGGTTATTACAATATTTCTTGGGATATACCATATATTATATGGATTTGATAATATTTGTTGGTTATAACCATATATTTAAAATCCCATTTAATTTGGATCAAGTCAAGAATAGATCCATGACCCTTTTGTATTTAAACCAAGGCATTTTTTCCATTAGAGGAGTTGATTTTTGGTGAGGAATTGCTATGTAAAATGTAGAGTATTTCTTGCATAAGGTACATTGGAGAAGTGGGTTTAGGTTGAGTTTTGTCAGTCAAGTTGTGGAGGTGATTTTGTCATTGTGCTAGAGCCTTGTAGCAGTGTTGGAGACAATATTGTATGCAGGTTGGGAGCCTTATGATGTAAATCTAAGCATTTGAACATCAATAACAAAGCGATCACTCATTGGAACCATACCTAGAGACGTAGCCCAAGAGGGGTGAACTCCGTTGATAACCTCGTGTTTGTCTCTTGTTTTCTGTTGTGTCATTTATTCATTTCACAATTATTATTTATTCATTTTTTCTGAATTATTTGTTCATGTATCAACATTCTTGATCCAAATGAAATTTAAATACATAAACTAACTTGTAAATCGATCAATAATACCTTCATTTTCGGATCAGTGGGCCAGAGCGTCGAGGGAGTGGCAGAGGATCGAGTCTATCTAGAGGTAGGCCAGGTTGAAAATAAAGAGTGGGGAGGTCATTACCATTGAGTCGATCATATTTGAGGAAGAGGAGGATGTGACAGAATAAATGGGAGAGCAGGACAAGGGGAACCAACAACAGAGAGAGTGAAAGTTTGTTTCCCATCTGCCCCTTCTGGATGAGAAATCGATCAAGACGATGGTTGTGGAGAAGAAGAAACATGAGCTTCTTTGTCAGTACATGGGTGCGGATCTCATGGAGGAGCATGCCAAGGCCAAGACAATGCTTAATATTTAACGATAAGGCATGCTTACAAAGCTTATGGATCATCAATTGCTTTTCAAAATGTGCTTCTTAAATTCTATCAAATATATAATATGGACCTTAGGTCATTCTTTAGGTTGACATGGTATTATAATTAAGATGCCCATCGGGGTCCTTTCTTGCTTAATAGGGCAAAGTGACATTGGGATGCTCTGATCATAGAGCTTGACAATCCTAATTATGCCAAACTAGGTGCCAAGATGACGAAGTTATAAGGGAACAAAGTTGATGTTCCCGATGCCACTGGCAAGGGCCCTACTTACATATACTTCGGGGCTACAAAAATTCTCCCCATATTTAAAGAGCCATTCAATAAGACCCCTCGAGGTGAAGAAGAGGAGGTGTAGGTATGTGATTTACAAGCGAATTGACGCCAATTGATATTATGGCTACACGAATGACGAGGAAAGTATCTTGGAGAAATTTGAGCGGCTCGTGGAAGTGGAGATGCAAGGTAGAGCACTAAAGAAGTGATGGAGGATCGAGTCCATGTGTTAAATTATGAGAGGCACCAAAGAGTGACCTTTGTTTTTGCCTCCGCAAAGAAAAACCTCCACAAAATTTAAATGTAGAGGTTTGCATGTGTAGTTATGAATTAAATTGTTTTTCTTTTGGCTACTGCTACTGCGCTCGTCATCATCGTCATATCCGATTCACATAAAATTATTTTTAGGCACATATATAGATAAAACAAATTTAAATTATAAAACACAAACATAACTAATTTGTATTTATCAAAATCTGAAATATTAATTTATGTTTGAAAACAAAAAGTGAAAAAAGTATTCAATGCCATTACAAAAGATCATAAGCATCTCTATTGATGTTGTATGTCATATATAAGGTACCGAACAATGGTGTGTTAAATTTAATGCATTGGTGCATCATTTTTAGTAGAGCACTGATATCTATAGCGGTGCATTGTGTTATATAGTGCATCGGTTATAAGTTGTCATACAAAACATGTTGCGATGCCATTTTACATATTAACTATGTAACACAGTGCATGTGGTTCTACAGAACATACTGCTTTAATAGTTCTTTTTTAACTAATAAATCAAGTGGTGTATTTTTCTATATGAAAAGCACCGGTATACTATGTTCCTTGGAGCACTGAACGTTTTTTAACGGTGCGTCGTATTTTATGATGCACCGATAACATACACATTTTAAAGATGCGCCGCTATGATAGTTATAAAAATATTTCTCTTGAGGAAAATCCATTAACAACACCAGTGCATTTAGGTGAATTTAATGCATTGATGCTCCATTCTTTGCTTTGTCTATGTTCTTACTGATGTGTTTGTCTTATAACGCACCGGTAATGGGACGTCCCATAAAATGAACTGCTATGGTAAATTATTATGTATTTTACTCGTTATTTTGCAGTACACAACATCATGTGTTGTATATATTTGATGCACCACCGAGCATAATTTTTGTAAGAGAAAACTAGGTGGTGCATTCAATTAATAGAACACATCGCTGCGTTATCTTAATCGATGCACCATAGAGGACCTTAGGGTGCTTACCATAAGATGCACTGTGCTACTAATTTTTGAAAATTGGGCCCCTTGTCGTGCTCTTTACAACACTGGTGCATTGTTTGGACTTAGGGAGACTGCTAGTTTAAATTGTTTTATTGCAACATAAGTGATGTGATGTGTTAATATAAATGCACCAGTGCTACCATGTTATTGGAGCATCGTTGTTTTGTTTAACGGTGTGTTGTGTTGTCAAGAGCACCGATAATGAGCCATCCATCGAGAGACCTCACTATCCCACGTCGCTCAATATTTTCCTGGTGCAGTTCTTTCAACAACACTGGTGCATTTGGTTAACATAAACACACAATCACCCCACATTTTATGGAAAGTAAACTCGACCGTGCGTTTTTTCTAACCGAACACATCGATGCTCTAGAGTTTCCAGAGCACTAGCATGATGTTTAACGATGCATATTCTAGTATAATGCATCGATGCTCTTGTTGGCCCTACAGGCACCGCTACGTTATATTTATTATTTATTACAAATTAAGCGGTGTGATGTGTTACTATGAACACCTCGATGCTACCATGTTATTGGAGCACTGATATATTGTTTCACTGGTAGATTCAACACATTTCCAAATTTTTGAAATTACCATGAATTTTTATTTCCTCTCAATGGTGGAATGATGCCTCCTCGGGACATAAGAGTCAAGTTAAATTTTTTATTACCTTCCCATTTGAATTTTCATTTGATTAAAATTTGAATTTAGCTTGAAATTTGGTCCTTTATTCAATTTTTTCCCGATTATGTGTGACGCGCCTGTACAATTTTGCTCGCCCCAATGCGGTGCATCCTATGCTAACTTTGTATAAAGAAACACAACTAGTGCGTCTATTCTAATCGTACTTAACCAGTGTGTCATTTGAAACTCTTTACACCCAGTGCATTATAAAAAACAACGTCCGCTAAACAACATGCATGTGCTTTTCAAACACAGAAGCATCAGTGCATTACATTTAACTAAGCACACCGCTAAGTTTACAACTCATAAATTTTAACTCGACGGTGCAACCATTTGAAACAAATGCACTAGTGTTATTAACATAACTACATTGGGACAAATACTGTCGGACTTGGCATAATGGGACATTTCATTTGATGCCCCGTAACTGATGCTCTATGCTTCACAATGCACCACTAAACACAACAAGCCAATGTTACAACTTGGATTCCAGGTTTAACAAGGCACTATCTCCCCTCTTCCTTATTTCCTTATTCTAGGAGATCACAACTTGTTGGGCCCAATTGATATTAGAGAGGAATTGGGGTGGAGGGGATTCCAGAGAGGATGTATTATAATGGTTCCAACTCTCCTTGATTACTTTTATAAATGAGGGGTCTTCCAAGCAAGTAGAATTTAGTTTGAAAGGGATGGGGGGGTTTTTAATTTGAGTGGCCAGTTCTAGAACAATGGGAGTGTGGTCTAAGTCTCCTCCTAATGAGACCCACTTCCTGATCCTTAAATTTTCTTCCATGAAATCTTCGGAAAGGTGGAACCGGTCTAGTCTTTTTTCCACCCTCGCCTCCCCTATATGCATATTTCTCCATGCGAGGGAAAGCTTGGTTGGTTGAATGTAGAAAAGGTCGAGTACCTCCATACTTTAGATCAAGAACTCAATAAGCGAGTCCAGTTGAGTTATCAATCCCCAGATCTCGTGTTCACCCAATGTGAATTTTAGATCTCCTCCAATGAACACATGACCAAACTTTCTCAAGGAGTTTTGGAGGGTCCGATCCCAGAATTGTCATCGATCTGAATATGGTCCATAAATGTTGAAGCATAGAAATTCAATATTAAAATCACTTGAGAGGAGGAGGTTCCAAACCCTGGTTGCATTTCCTAATGTTAGCGTGAATAAGGTTCTTTAGCTATCTAGTTCTTTCTTAGGTAGTTCTCTGCTTTAGCTCTCTTCACACTAGGTTAAGTTTACTTAGCGACTTTTTCACTTTATCCCATATTGGTTGTGTTTTTACTCTCTTAGGTGGTAAATCTTATATATATTCACCCATTTTTCTCATACAAGCATGTCATATTCATTGTATTCTTTGCATTCTCTTGAGTAAAATACAATTTATTCTTGCTCATTTCTTATTTATAGATATGATTTCCTTCGTTTATTTGCATTCTTGGGTGGATTTTCAGCCAAATCTTACACCCAAGAATTTTGAAGATGCAAGATGTTTTTCTTCGAACCAATTAGTAGACCTCTGGAGCTCCCTCAAGTGTCAATGGCCAAGAAATCCTAGCTTGAGAGAGTTGTTGAAATAAATTTTATAGTTCTCTCTCCTTCCATCATCGTCTCTTGAAGCATCAAGATTAACAGATTGTGAGTATCCATCAACCAATTTATGGAAAATTTACTTGAGGGATTGGCCAACACTCTGCAGCTTAGGAACAAGATGATCATGAGGGTATTTTTCCTGGGCATTTTCTCTAAGGTCCCCAATAAGTGACTTCGATGTATCAGATCGAACCTTTGAGTCCACCTATTTTTTAGCCAAGGAGAGGAAATATTTTTTGTCCCTCTGAGAGGGATTTAGGTCATTTTCATCATAAGGACCTAGACTGCCCTCCATGCCATGGATGAGAGTGTTTTGAATTCAGGTCTTGGATATGAGATTGCATTTTGAATAAGAGGAGATATGGGGGGCCGCCTGGACAGGTAGGTTATCAAGGGGGTCAAAGGCCAAACTTTGAGAGATGTTCTAGCAGAGGGAAACCTTAACATTTGGATATTCATAAGAGGGAATATAGATGTGGGTTGCGAGCCAGAGAAGCTTAAGAGGATTGAAAGGAAATACTTTCATGTTCCCTCTTCGAAGATCATGATGTGTTCCCTAAAGGACCCAAATTGCAATTCTAAATCATTACAGCGAGAAGGATGGGGGGAAGGGATGTATCACTTACCTGAAATTGATCTAATGCCTATTGATTAAGGGAAATATAAGATCCCATGTTTGGTCTCAGGCTAGTCCTTCTTCAATTGTGTGTCTACCAATGTGGGTGTCGATGGCTACGTAGCCTATGTAGGAAATTTTGTGGCAGAGTCTCAAAACACCTCCATCGCAAGTTTCTTCACCCACATTTTGTGATTTTCTGTCCTTGAGCAGTCCCAGACAAGGTGGTTGTGAGAATGGCACTGCCCACATTGAAAAAGGGATGCCCTCATGGTCCAATTCCTGGAAAATTGTGTTATCTCCTCTCTGAATTGTAATGGATTCTATTATGCCTCCTGCCAAACTTAGTCCAACAAGTGTGTGAGCCATTCCCATGTAACAGGTGGAACGAAAGGAGAACTCAACTTCACAAAACAATTCCAGGGCGTTGTCGATCCCCTCAAACACCTCCTCTAACCAAAGGATTAAGGGGATCCCTAGTAAGTGAACCCACACTAGAGTGACCTCATGTTTTTAGAATTTGCATCGAACTCTACTGACCTTTTTTTTAGGAAAAGTGTCCCAGTTCCCCAATTCTAGCAAGAGTGTACAATTTTTTCGGCATCTATTGTTGAATGCATGACCCATGCCAACCAATGCTCTGCCAAAACCAAACTCCTGGGCGCATACTCCATGATTCTTGAGAAATTCTCTTGTGTCCGTTTTTTTGCATTTCCACCGACATCCTTTTGCTTGCAAATATTCCCACTAGAGCCGCATCTTTCATGAACGGGGTTTCATCGAGCTTTACGCCCTCCCCCAGAACCAGGTTGATTCCCTCTGCCTTACGCTTGAAAAATATTTTATTCTATTTTTTTTCCTTCCATATCTCCTAGGCAAAGGCTATCACACTACAAGGAGAACAACTTCTAGCGGAGGTTTTTACATAACCTCCTCAAAAACATTATCCCTTAGTTGTTTATAGCGGAGGCGGGTGGTCGGATGTTTTTGCGGAGGTTTTTTTTTACCATGCACCTTTAAGGCACATATGCACCAATGCACACCTAAAACATAATGCATGAGTGCTTAAATGTTCAAATGCACCGTCACTTTTTATAGCAAAGGTTGTCAGCGGAGGCGGGTGACCGAAGGCTTTTGCGGAGGTTTTTTTACCAGTGCGCCTTTAAGGTACATACACACCTAAAATATAGTACACATATGCTTAAATGTTCAAACACATTGTCATACGTTATAAAAAAGTAACAAGCATTGATCAAAGCACACTGATGCCATTGAATATTATGACCTAGTGCATATAACTGTCCTTAAGCGCATCACGGTAGGGTAAATGAATAAAAAATTACTCGATCAGTTTTCATTGTGACACCTCATGATGTGCTTCCAAACTCTAAAGCAAGCACTGATGCTCACTCTCCTTTCAAAGATTCCCTGTCTCTGGTGCTCTTCGACGAGTTGTATATCTCGAAGGATAGGTGCCTCTTATAGACAAACAAAAGGAATAATTAAAAGCCTTGGAATAGGCTAAGGAAGATTATCTTGGATAGAAAAAAAGAACGAAGACTGAAGAATCATGCTTTATGGATACAAGCAGGTGAGGAAAACATAAAATATTTTCACCAATTTACAAATAAGAGGAAGGCCATCAATAATAATTGGGCTATAGATAGAGTTGATGGATCTAAGGCCACATATTTTGAGGAAATTGCAGTAGAAGGGACCCTACACTTTCAAAAGTTGTTCAAGGTTGATTCCCATGCGACCATAGATGCCATTCTCAATGTTGCAAACCATTTTCCTAGTTTCGTTGATCAAGATGGAAATGACAAGTTGATGGATAAAGTAAACAAGGAAGAATTACTAGGAGTCATGCATAGTTTTTAGAAAGACAAGAGCTTGGGCCTTGATGGGCTTATGGTTGAATTCTATCTGGGTTGTTTTGACTTCTTGGGGAATGGTTTTCTAAGGGTAGTTGAATACTCTAGATACTCGGGGAAAGTCTTGGCATCTTTCGATGCAAATTTTATTGCCTTGATCCCCAAATCTGATAATCCTAGATCTTTTAACTAGTTCAGGCTCATCTCGCTTTGCAATAATATCTACAAAATAATCACAAAAAATGTTGCTAGAATGTTGAAATACTTTCTTTATGATCACATCTCCTTTTAAAATTTTGGATTTCTAAAGGGGCACCAAATCCACATGGGTAAAATAAAAGCAATCACTTTCAGAGTGGACCTGTCCAAGGTTTTTGACAAAGTAAGTTGGCTTTACATAAGGCTACTTCTCATACACCTGGGGTTCAATCACTCATTTGTGACTTGGGTTTTAAATTGTATAAGCTCAACATATTTTGTTCTATTGATAAATGGATTTTCCGTCACTTTCTTCAAAGCTCAAAGAAGAATCGGGCAAGGATGTCCCCTCTCCCCTCTCCTCTTCCTTCTAGTTGCAGAAGGACTCAACATATTGATACTTAATGCAGTCTCAAATGGTCATCTGAAAGGTATATCGGCCAGTACCACTTTCTTCCTCTCCCACCCTTTTTTTGTGAAGGGGAGATTCACTATTTGGAACAATTGAAGGATCTACTCTCAATTTTTTGCAAAGCCACGAGGATGCAAATCAATAAGGACAAGTCCTCGCTCTTCACCTGCGGACTTTCAAATCGGGAATAACTCTATATATCCCAGATATTAGATCTCCAAGCAAGATATTTAGACTCAGGGATGAAATACTTGGGTTTTACTCTTAAAACAAATGGTTACCTTAAAAAAGATTGCCCGTGGCTACTCGCTAAAGTGGAAAATAAGGTAAATGCATGGTGCAAAAGGTGGCTTTCTAGAGTCGATAGGTTGGTTTTGGTCCATAAGCTATTCGAGTATATTGGATCACCATATCTTGGATACCCAAGGGCATTTTGGGAAAAATCAGACAACTCTCTTTTAGATTTATTCGGTTTGGGTCAGAAGATAAAAAATCCCTAGTCTTGGATGCTTGGAAAAGGTTAGTTATTCCCAAAGGACTTAGGGGTTGTGGGCTGAAAAATATCTATCTCTTCTCAAAGGGATTGGAAACTAAGAATGTGTGAGGATTGATACAAGGCATTGGCCTATGGTCACAAGTCCTCCAAGCAAATTACTTCCCATAGGAGTTCATAGTGGTTTGGATAAAAAAATGCCAAAAAAAAGGTTCAAAATGGCTCCATTGTATGGAAATCCATCCTAAACGCGTTCATGGTCATTGTAAACTGGATGATCTAGTGACTTGGAAATGGGGCCCAAGTGATTTTAGGTAAAGACCCTTGGATTGGAAGCAACAATAGCCACACACTCCTAGATCACTTAATCCTATATTTAAAGAGAAAGGGCTTCTAATTTCTTAACCAAATCTAGTGAAGAGACTATGTCATAGGTCAAGTCCATTGGTTATCATTGCAAGAGGTCAAATTGAGAGAAAAACAAACTCCCCTATGGAAAAACTATACAAAGTCTCTTCAAAATTCCTTTGTTTATCCATCAAATCAATTAATTTGGTCACTTAACCCCTCTGGTGGTTATGTCCCCAAGATAGGGTATACTTCCTTGGTGTAACAAAACAGAGAAGACCCTCCTCCTTGGTGGTGGGGGGGAAATCTCTAGAATATAAAATTACCAGCTAAGGAAAAATTATTTATGTGTCTCATTTTATTCAATAAAGCGCCCACCCAGAATAAATGACAATGGAAAATTTTCAATGGACCGGGTATATGTAACCTCTGCAAAGAGGATAATGGAAAAAATCACCATGTCATTATTGAATGCACCCTCTCTAAGGAAATCTAGAC
Source organism: Picea sitchensis (assembly GCA_010110895.2). Taxonomy (NCBI): domain Eukaryota; kingdom Viridiplantae; phylum Streptophyta; class Pinopsida; order Pinales; family Pinaceae; genus Picea; species Picea sitchensis. The sequence continues at coordinate 163,285 of SNQJ01S0045945.1, forward strand.
TAAAATACAAAGGACAACATGACCTTCTTGTATTTAGGATGGAGAATTTATAGAATTAGCCTTTAAAAATTGGTGGGCAGTCAACACACCAAAAATCACATAGCTCTCCCCTTGATAGTTGCATGGGGAATTTTAATTACTTAGAAACACTTCTTGTTCGAGGATGTTGACTCCTCCCCCTCTCATTGTGCACTTCAAATTTTGGTCATTCCAACAACCTATCCACAAGGCCCCTCATCTTTGCCTACAAGTCCTCTTTCAGAGACTATAATACAAAAGGACACACCTTGGGCTTTCTTCGACAGAGATACCCAAGGGATTCTGTCTGATGGAGGATTTGGTGGCATTATCTACCTCTCAAAATACCAGACCATATCATTCTCTACTGGCCTTGGACAAGCGAAAAACAAATTTAGTGAGCTAATGACTTTAAAGCTTACTCTTCATCTAGCCGGGTAAAAATGAATCTCATAGATGCACATTTATGGTGACTATTTATTGATAGTCAAATGAATGAATGGTGTCTTGTCTATGAGAAAAATACACCCTAATGACTTTTTTTTAGGACATCAAATGATCTACAAACTATTTCTCTCGCCTGTTTTTCCACCATGTTTATTGGAATCGAAACCAAGAGGCAAATCAACTCTCAAAAGTTGGAGTGGCATTGGACAGGGGATTTTGGAAGACCATTGAAAAACCCAGGAAAGAACTTCAAAATATTTTCACAATTCCCGGTTACATATTTGACTAGCGGACCATTTTTTTATGCTTATGTTTTCTATGATCAACAAAAGGTTTTCTATGTGCCATTTATTATAAAAAAACATATTTTTTATCAGATTGTGAAGGAACACTTAAAGCCAAGTTATATGATGCAATTTGAACAACATCATTATAAGACAGATCTACGTACATGACAATTTAAATTGGACTTTCCAACCCTTTTTCATGGTTGTAGGACCAATCTCATATGTAAATTTTGATTTTTTGCTACGTGTTTCAAATGACTTGTTTTTTGGGAGATGTTTGTTGTAATGTTCCCAAACAGATTTGCTTGGAACATTTTAAGTTTTATGTTTTCTGGTTGTGGTATTTTGTCAAACACTTTGCAGATTTTTGTCTTCTTGAGTTTCGCTGGGTTTATGGTGATGGTTCTTGTTGTGTTTGCAATAAGTAAAAGATAGAAATATAGCAATGGAATATACTAAAAAATATGAAAGACAAATAACACAAGAAATAGCCACAAATAACTCACATTTGATGTTATTTAGATATATAGTTGTCCTCATACAAAATGGAGCAGATATGGAATACATATAAGAGAATAGAGTGTATGGCTAATAATTCCTCCAAGATACAATAGAGAGATGAAGATATAGGCTTCCAAAATCCTCCTCAAGATGAATACCAAAGATCTAGAAGATATAACTCGTCCCTAGCTGAGATGTGATGTCCCCTCTAGCAAAATACGCCCCCCACTGGTTGTAGCATGCCAAGAAATCGACCTCTAAATCATTGAAAAGAACTACTAATAAGTAGATCGGGGGTTAGGAAAACCCTATTGTGAACCTCCAAACTGCTGAGAGTGATCTCCCACTCCAAATCACTTGATCTACTGAGATCAATGCGCTCTCCTAAAGAGAAAACTCACCCAACTCCACAAATAAATAAATGCAAGCTCCAAACTCCCAAGAGAAGCTACAAATCTCTAGATCTAAATATATATGATCAAGGGAAGTGATTCTTTGGAATATCTATGCAGATCCAAACCCTCTAGTTGTAGATCTCCAAATACAAATGCACCCTCCTCCTGGAAAACTCACACCACTGGAAGAATCAATGGATATGGTATGAAACTCTCCACCTAATAGTGAGAAAAGGCGCCTTGGTGATAACCAACACTCCTGAAGTGATATCTCTCTCAGATCAAATGTCTACCATCCTCCATGAACTCCTCTCTCAAGAACAGTGCGCCCTAGCTCTATAGAAAACCTCCAACAATGCGTACTACTTCCACAAACTGCGTTTGAATGGAATAGAACCTGAGCTAGAATGGTGAGGGAGGAATATTTCACATCCTTGGCCAAGCTTGGATCAGGAAAGGTGGAATATTTCACCACCGAGCTGATATCTAGGGTTTGTTCAGTCAAAACCCTCAAAACCCCCATTCATCATGGGATCTCTAACAAGAAGCCATACATCAAAATGATAATCAACATAATGAGAGAATAGAGGCCCATATCTCTCTTTTATCCCCTCTGTTCACCTTTTATCTCCAAATGACTTTTACTTTATTTTTTTATTATTCATTAATTAAATCACTTTATTAATTAATTAGCCTTTTTGCCTCTAAAAAGTGATTTATTCGTCCTTATGGCTTCTTTGGAGACTAAAAGTCACTTATCATCATCTAATATTGTATTGATCTTCCTCCCGATTTTGATGAGCTACTACACTAAGAGGTTTCTCCAAGTATTATACCAAAAATGACCTTCTTAGTGAAATTAATTAAGATATGACCCATAATAACTCAAAATTACAAAATCGTCAGAATGAAACAAAACCAAATCCAAGCTATGCAGCATGGATCTTGATGATGAAATATGATGAATGATGCAAGTCGGGCCTAATAAAACCCCTCAATAACTCCTGAACTCCCTGTCACCCCCATCTGGCTACTCTGGTAGGCATAACACTTAGTAACATAATAGTGTCTAAAAAATAGGACATTACAGTCCTCCCTGCTAGAATATTGTTTGTCCTCAAGCAATAACTAAATCAATATGTATATGATACCAGGATCCCATATCCACATGTGTGATGTTTAGTAAGCTCTCCTCAAGACATGGCCCCTCCAAGTGCTCACCATACATGATACCCAAATGCTCTTGATGAGTAGAATGATCGTGTGCACTCGATCCTCGATCAACTCCCTGAGCAACCACTCTACTCGGATCTCAACCCCATAAAACTACGGACTACCAAGCACTTCAATCCCTGGGTGCGATATCACAATGTGAACTGTAGTGCCCTGTGAAGTATAGTCTTGTAAGATACCAACACCATGAATCTCTTGAAGACCCCTAACCAACGAAACAAGTAGATACAATATACTTCCATCAAGGAGTGTCTCACATAAACCCATCTCCCAACCATCGCCTATGGCAGAATCCATACCCCCTGCTAACCAAGAAGATGATCTATTGCTATATCTGATCCTCAACCAAGGAGATCCATCCTGCCACAAAGCATACTCATCTTGACTTGCTCTCAAATTCCCCCAATAATGGAAAGAATCAATCATGCAAGTATATGAAACCCTCATGTGCTCTAGAAGAGCAACAAATCCTGCATCACATAGCTTTGAAGGTCTCATACCGAGTATTATGGTGCCCACAAAACTGTAAAACTCTATCCAGAGTATGCTGATAGTGATGTTGTTCTGTCCATACTCACTAAACTCGGCCTCCCGGTCAATCCACACCGTTGCCTGCGGAGTCCCATGCTCCCAAAATACCACTATGATGTCAACCCTACTATATATCTCTAGTGCCCCAGGGTCGAGAGAAGCTAGCATACTCTCCCAACTCAACATTAAAAAAATGGTAGCTACAGAGTCATGCCTTGACTCATAATGTTGACATACCAAACATGCCTCCATGTGTCTCATGACATCATCATCAAGATCCCCCAAGGAGAACCTCTCTATGTCCTACTGATGAGTCCTAAAATGCCTAAGTTGTCCGACCATAGATACATCATGTACAATCCTCAAGATCCCTGACGATACTTATTGTGACCATACCTCCTGCCAACTGGCCCCATGGACATCATCAGAATCATCTGTCCATCTCTACTCCCAGTCCTCATCCTGCTAAGACTATGAACCTGCATCCATCTCTGGAACCCACTCTATCCCATAGTCGGGGATGATCCCCATCACGCCCCAAGCCTCATATGATTGTCTTGGATGAACCACCCCTATCCTTCTGTATATAATCAATTCACTCTCGTCAGGTGGTATCTTCCTACCAACTCTTCATGTCCCCTGCCACTATTTATCTCCCCCTATGCCGATGTCTATGATGAAAGTATCAGGGAAGGCTAACATGAATAACTGTAACTGTATGTAGGATTGGAAAGTATCATCAACTTTGGTCAATCCCAAGAACATGTTGAGGGGTCTTAAATCCATTTTACTCAACAACATGAACCAAACCTGCCACCTAGGCCCAATTAGACTCTGCAACGTTTAATAGTGGAATGGTTTTCCAGATCTTATGATTTGGCCAAAAAATCGATGGGTTTTACATTTTCTAGTGAAAGCTTCTCCTTCAGTTCATACGTTCTCTTTTTTTATTTTCTCTTATAGGTGGGACCGATACAATATAAGAGTCGGTATAAACCAACTGGGTAACAAGGTGGGAAAACTTAACTACTGAAAAAGGCTGAGCTTGGGATAACCCTTTCACTCTAGGTTGCAAACAATGATTCTCTACCACCGGCCTAGTACTAATACATTAACCTACTGGTGTTCAAATTATTGGCAGAGACACAATTTATCAAAAGAAAACATGCATGCGATAAACGATGGCAAGAAAAATAGTTTCCTTAACTCTAATCATGAATCACATATTAACACAACGATTTACTTTCATCATTAAAGATAAGAACTATAAAACATTGAATCAGATAACTTATCAACAGATCTAGAAGCTCTTACTCGTTACAACATCCATTCATGAGATGAAATCGGAAATAATTCTTCTCCACATCCAATCTTACACACTTTTGATGAAAAGCACAACTTGTCTCTAGTCCTAAACAAGACTTCTCAATTAAGGCAGCTCTAAAATAGTTCTTTACAAATCCAAAAAATGAGGGTCTTTGCAACAACCATCGACCTCTTGCTAACAGGTCGATCCTCCCATTTATAACATACTATTAAATAAAAATAACTTATTAAAGTGTAGCTAAGTAAAAAAAACTCGCCACATGGCGCTTTCTTCTGCCAGTATTCAAAGAGTCATCAAATGATCTCCCTTGAGTGGATGACTCTTCTCGTACTCCAACTACTTGACGAAGAGATCCTCGCATGTGTTAGCATGCGTGAATCTATGTTGTTCCATTGGGGTCGAGAGAATATCTCTTATCTCTACTGCTCGTGCCCAATACTTGACTATTCTGGCACTTAACTGTTGCAACATGGCTCGAGCTTTGATTGGGTGCTGCATGAACTATTGCACATGCCCTGGCACCATGTTTGCCACCTTTTCTATTTCCCCAGCCCATGATAAGACTTGTTCAGCGTGCGATTTGACTATGTCGCGCAAGTCGACAAAGTCATTGGGAGTGCCAAATTCGGGGAGGCCGATGTCTCTCATTACCGGGTTGATCTTGGTCCAACTTTTCTCGCACTTGGCCCATTTCTCTTGGATTGCCCGATGAGGTTCTTGAGCCATTTTAACCCAATATTTGGTTGCTTTCCTTATGTGATCGATGCTGCTTTCCTTTATCACCTAGATGTCGTGCTCTTTGGTGTCTCAGCCCTGTTGCATTGCGTTGATATAGTCGATCCTTTCCACATCTTGGTGCGCTTTCTTGTACCACCTCTTCATATCCTTGCATGTCTCTAGTGCCATGAGGGTGTCTTCTTGAAGCTCGACTATCCTTGTAGTGAATAGGTGTCGTTCATCTGTAAATTTGTTGTAGGCCTCCTGGACTTCACTCTTTAGGAACACTGCGGTCTATGTGGCGTCCTCGTAATATTATTTCGTCAAGTGGTACAAATGTTCCAATTCCTTCAGATCAGAAACCACCTCCTCGTCATCCCTTTTCGCTCTGTCCAGGGTGGCATCTGTGATTTCCATCCCTGCGCCGATAAGTTTGGATGTCTTGGCATGCTCTATGTTGATCAAATTTTCCTCCATGGTGATGAGGATGGAGCGATCTAGAGTGATCCTCCTCTTCTTGGTGGTTCTCTGCACAATAGCTTTCATTTTCCGGTCATAAGCAATGGAATATATGTCACTGAATTCATCCATAAGTTCAAGTATTTGTTGATCTCCCCAGGTGAGCATATTTCCCAAGTTCCCGATGGTATATATTTGTTGAAGATTGGGTTCTTGAACTTCCTCCATGTGTTCTGAAGGTCCGACTTCTGTTTGTTTCTCATCAGGAAGTTGAGCATCGATTGAAATTGAGGCGCCGAGGGTAGGCTCGGTACTTACTTGATAATCAGTCATTGAGACGACGATTTCCTGCTGTGGAGCTTCTTCCTTTTATTTGCTCGACCCTGGCTTGTCTGTCGAACTATCCTTTTGTTCGCCCGACCCTGGCTTGTCCGTCGAACTATCCTTTTGAGTTTCTGGTACATTGAGTGGTTTAGTGTCTAAGACACTTTCAACCTCCTGGTCATTCTGTGAAGGGCTCCAAATTTGAGCGTCGGGAGCTGGGGAAGATGTATTCTCCGTCTCCTTTTCCTCTGTGATCTGTATAGGAGTCACCAGGGATACCTCCGAGATTTCTTCATCATCATAGATGTTTATCAATTCGTGGAGGGGGTTTGGTGCACTTGATCTCTCTGATTTTCTTACTATCTCCGTCTGAGTTGAAACACCCCCTGGTGATCTGACCTATGGCATTGTAACTTTAGGGTTATCTAACTTGACAATTTCATCAATTTCTATCAGCTCAGGGCCGCTTGGACCTACACGGATTTCATCTGGGTTGTCGACAGAGGACCCTGTCATTCCTATGAGGTCCGGGTCATCTTGCAACTGATCAATTACTCATTGTGCATGTTCTATCATGAGTAATCCCCTTGCCTATGCGAACTGTGTCATAGGGAAACCTATGTCCTGCACTGGAGCCACCAGGGGAACCTTTGTTGCTCCTACTACTCTAATTTCTTCTCTGGCTCTGAGGGCCTATTGTGCCAATTGTTCTATGTTCGTCGCATGTTCATCTAGGCTCATGGCCCTGAACCTGGTCATTTTGGGATTGACCATCCTTTCTACCACCTCGTCCCAGTCCTTGGCATTTTTCGTGAAGACTTCATCTTCAAATTTGTCGTGGGCGTACGACCAATAGGATGACACTTGCAAAGCATGTTGCAAGACCAAGCCCTTTGGATCATGCTTGCGGAACTAGCTTATCTGCAACCTGAACTCGAGCTGGCTCAACCCTTCTTGTTTAGCTTGAGTTGTGTCTATAACCAAGTAGAAACCTACATGGAAACGACTGCTTCTTGTCTTTGACCAGGGTGGCGTTGTAGCCTTGCAGGATGGTCTGGTAACATATTTCTCCTACTACAAGCCGGTCCGAGACATGAACTGGTAGGAGATGTGGTGCTCCGGTGGCCCCAAACACCCTGATGTAGGTGTCGCATTTGTCCAAGTACCAATGGCCTACCTTTGATATCATCTTCTTATCCTCAGTCGATAGTCTTAGGCATTCTTTCTTAAAAAAAATGAAATAAATTCGTGCAATGAATTCATCACAAATGAGGGAGTAAGATTTTTTATACATGTTCTCCCATAGCATGCTGAAATAGACGTGGACCAGGAGTTCTGTGACATGCCAACTCAGATTCATGTCGACGAATATGTTTTTGGCGCACATGACATCAAGTAGATATGATGCCATGTAGAAAGTGGGTGTCTCTCCTTCCTTCAACGTTTGAGCTTGTTGTATGCAGATGCTCAGTTGTTTAGAAATTATCGCTCCCCATTTGAAAGCGCTCGCGGAGATTGCCACTGTATAATCTAGGGGCATCCATGCCTATGAAAGTCTAGAGCAGTCCTTCTCTCCATATAATCAACAGATGAGAGCCATCAAATAGATATATGGATCTCTTAAGTTGGCCATCTGGTACCAGCCAGTTCTCCGATTGGTGTATTTCTTATCTTCTCTCCACCATCAGGCCATCACTCGGCTCATGTCATGGTGCTCATAGAACGTCACAACGAAATCTATATTCAGCCGCTCTTCAGGGTCTCATAGTTTGTAGTATTTTTGGGCCTCTACCGGAAGGAACACCCAGACACCCCCCCCATTGTCATCATTGATTAAACACTTATGTGTGTCTGTGTGGTCGATGAACCACTTCAGGAGTTCTATACAGGGGAAAACGGGGGTTCTGCTTGCCACCATATGCAAGTATGACCATCGGATGTTTGGAAACACCTCGTCGTCGAGCGATCTCACCTCTGGATCATTGTGTGGGATATATTCCGGGTATTCCTCCTGGATGATCTTTTTAAAGAGCTCTCCCCAATGTGGGAGTGTCGTCTTGGACCATGTGCTTGCCTCTGTATCTATGAAGGCCAGAGGCTATATGAAAACCTACTTTGTACAGGTTCCGGTCTCGGCGTGTATTCCAATTGTTTTGTGGCCCCTGGAGAGGATCCTTCACCTACCTCTGGTAATTTTAGCTTCAGTGCCCTCGACGATCGTCTGGTGGTTGGATTTCTTGGTGGCATTGTTCCTACAACTCAAAATAAAACTTTAGAGACTGTGTACAGAACAATACCAAATAAAAAATATATGAGTTGTAACCATGTAAAATCCACACACTTGGATACATACCTGTAAAGCTTGCTAAACCTGGTTACTTTGATACTCACGTGATCTCTGCATCTTTCAAATTACTCATCTTGCTTCTTCGGATGCTCTGAATTAGCTTGCACACAGAATGATGTCGTTTACAACGTTCAAGAGAATTTAAACCAGGGAAGAACTTACTGTGTCGCATCAACCATTAAATTTGAGTGAGGAGTGAAATTTGAACAAATCTGTCGACGAATATCTGCAACATAAATTCATCGTGGGTTCATGGCGGAGGCGCGGGGGTGATGCGGTCTATCGGTAATTTTATACAGCTGCTTTGATTGGTGCACAAGGTAGAAACTAATGCAGGATTTGGTATTAATTAGCCCCTTAAATGCTCAAAATTTGATCGTATCTAACGCTAAAACATCCCATCGTGTCGCTCTCTCAGTGGGTGAATCGGGGATCGGGGATGTGCTATGAATGTTTTCGTTGATGTCCTTATGCAAAAGCTTCTACGTCGATCAATCTCACTGTACAATGTTGTCGTGGCAAAGCTGACTCAGAGGTGTGACTTAGACCTAGGGAACCAAGAATGACTCGGGGTAAAACTAGACCGTACGGTTTTCCCAATCTGGTAGAGACACGCGGTGTTGAAGACCGTTGACCTAATTCGCGTGTATTAGTCGGAGTCAGGACTTTGATTAAGTTATTCGTTCTGAAATAAACCTTAGCTTGCTGATGCTGAAAAAGTATGCATGATCGGCGATCGGTGATAAACTTATGAAGTGATTTCTTCGGATTAGCTTCCTTAAAAAGGTCCCGATATCGAAAACGCATCGGGGATTGACGATCGGGAATATCTTTTAGCGTGGTCAGAATGTTTGTTGAGATCCCTTTAGGTTTTCCCCGATTTCGATAAGCACATCGGGTATCGACGATATTCTTTCTTTCTTTGTTAACATCTATTACCCTCGACTTTTACCGATACCAAAGGTGAATCAGCTATCAGCGATATCCTTATGCAAGACTTGTCGCAAAACAAAACTTCCTTTTGCCGATGCCAATGAAAATCGACGCTCGGTCACTAGGGTTTCCCGAGTGGTTCTTTTCCTTATTTGAATTCCTTCCGATGCTGAATCTGAGCACGCTGGGTGAAGTGTTTTGGTTGTTGATTCTTTATTAAGGTGTTTAAGGCCTTTTAAGTCATGGGGTTTCATAAGTTCAAAAAAAATGAATAGCTGATGAGAAGCATGACAATAAGAAAAGACAAAACATTTCTCAAGAATGAAGTCAAATTAGACGAATCAAAGATCAAGTGGTACCCAAAAAGTAAAAAAAATGACATAGTCTTTTTAGGGTGTGTTGAGTGCTCAACAAATGGCAATTTACTGGGCGAAAGGAGAATCTTTGTTCCTACCTTGGGCTTGGTTGATGCAAAAGTTGGTCAAGAACTTAACTGGTTTTTTATCAAAGCCTCTTCTATCCTTGCATTTGGAATTCCCTGGTTGTTGCTTTTAGGCCTGCCCATGGGGTTTTCAACCTTTATTCCACCTTCGTTTCCTGCAACCCTGACCCACACCCCCTTTGACAAGATTTTAGCAAAGCATTCATTGGCACTAGGCCTTTTAGTTACCCTTATTCACTTTCTACGGTGTTGCTCCACTTCCAACGAGCATCCATAGCCCCAGCGTAGTCACTCCGACGTCACAGACCTTGCTCCACTGCCAACAAGCGTCCATAGCCTCGACGAAGTTATCTGCATACCCTCTCATACTATGCGCTCATTTGATAGGGTTGATTTTATTTTGGTAGAATGCCCTAAGCGAGTGGGAGAGGAGGATGTCTGTTGTCAACAAAAATGAGATGGTTAAGGTGAAATTTTGCTAGCTCTATCTCTAAGGTACATGTAGTCCTTTCCATATTACCATCTTTCCCTTAAGGTTTCACCAGACCACTAGGTAGACATTTCATCACTTTTCCAAGGTTGTTCATTTGCGCAGGTTAGATAGAGAACCCCTTAAAACAACTGCATGTCCCTTAGCGCTTCTTGTGTTGTATGTGAGCAATGAGTTAGGAACATAGTTCGTTATATTGCATGAATTAAGGTCAACCATTGTCTTGCTAAACAAAATATTCAAAAGCGTAAAAGTACAATAGCAAGAGACAAAACAAAAAATGCATTCCGCAATCGACCTATCCAAAACAACATCGTGAAAACATAAACACAAAAAATCTTTTTATTTTATTTAATGGAAATATTGTTTTAGGGCTTGGCCATTCACCGGAAGGGTGTCAGGTCCCCCCCTCAGATTCTGTAGCCAATACATCCCTACCCCAATCTTCTCGGCCACCTGGAAAGGTCTGAGCCATAGATTCTGAAACTTAGAATGTTTTCCTTTCGGCTCATTTGCTCTATCTCATTTCAGGACTAAGTCTCCTACTTCACAATTCTTCTCTTTAGCCTTGTGCTTATCAAACCACCTTTTCACTATCTGTTGGTGAGATATGAACTTTGATTTTTGTTTCTCCCTCTCTTCTTCCAGCATAAGGAGGGTATCAATTCTTTGTTGTAAGACTAATGAGGGATTCCCTCTCGAACCCTGAGCAAGTTGTAACTCTATCAGCCCATAAAGCATTATGAAGTGAACTATGCCAATTCCTCTGGTTGTCTGCAACTGCTTTCTTCAATATCCTCACCAGGTTCTTATTAGTTGATTCTGCTACTTTATTCCCCTGTGGATAGTAGTTTGCAGATTATCTAATTATAATTCCTTTGTCTAGGGAAAACTATGTTAATAAGGTGGAAGAAAAGTAAGTTGCATTATCAAAAATAAGGATGGAGGGCACACCAAACCTTGTGATCAACTATTGTTCTATGAATTGGATTATCACCTTTTTGTTTACATGGGTCAGAGGGATGGCTTCTACCCATTTCATGAAATAATATGTGGCAGTTAGTCAATTACATGAGTCAGAGGGATGGCATCTACCCATTTCATGAAATAATAAGTGGCAGTAAGTATGTACCTATGATGTTTTGAATAACTTGATGTAATTTCCCCTATGATATATAACCCCCATTGTTCGAATGGTTTGGAAACAACCATCGGTTGGAGTGGTACAACTGCTGCTCTCTTCTCCCTCCTCGTGCTTATTTGACAAATTTTATAGTTTCCAGTGTATGTGAGCGCCCCTCGAACAAAGTTACAAGAATAGCCAGCTCTCATTATTTTATGAGCAATGGTGTTTCGTACGAAATGTCCACTTGCAGGACCATCACAGAGCTCCTTCAGAACTTTGTCTGCATCTCCACGTTCGAGACATATTAAAAACACCCCATCGTAATTAACACGGAATAGTACCAAATTTATGAGGTGATATTGAGTGGATCTTAACTCGAGGGCTCTCCTTTCCCTAGGTTTAGATTTGCTGGGCAAGTCCCATGATGCAGGAGATAAGTTAATTTCTAATACCAAGACTCTTGCCCTGGGGAGACGTATGAAGCTTCACCGCACCATAATTCCAATTCATTATCCCATCTGGGGTCTTCATTTACTTGGTCCTGAGATTCATCTGCCAGTTTGCATAACCCTTGTCCCTTAATCAATTTAATAGGTTTTATATCTAGATCAAGTTCTTGGACTACTACCATCCAATTTCATGTTCTTTCACCCATCTCCTGTTGAGTAAATAGGGATCAGACTATAGGGTGAGGCACAATGACTTTGGTATGGTTCTTAACGATGTAAGATATGACATGTTTTATTGCCTTGTATACCACATAAGCATGCTTGTCTATAGTAGGGTAATTTAGTTCGGCCCCTTGGATATTAGTGCTCATGAAAGATACTGGGGCCTCGTTGTTGTCATCATCCTTCTGAGTTGCAACTAATGATTGGTCGGAGGCAAAAGTATAGAGGAAGAAATCTTTGCTGAAATCGGGCCTTCACAACACTGGGGCTTGAGATATTACAGTCTTAATGTTGTTGAAAACCTTTTGTCGCTCAACATCCCACTTAAATTCAACATATTTACAAATCATTTTTTGTAAGGGTTTGATCGTTTCAGTGAAATCATGGGTGAATTTCCTCACAAAATTGATCTTTCCAAAGAATGATTGCATAACTTTCTTGTTGTGAGGCAATGGAAGTTGAGCTATAGCTTTAATTCTTTCTAGATCTATGCGAATGCCCACTTGAGATATAATGTGGCCTAACAACCTACCTTCTTCGACACCAAAAATAGTTTTCTTAGGGTTTAAGAATATATCGTATTTCCAACACCTTTCGAAAATATGGGTTAAATTTTGGATGTGATCTTCTATGTTCTTTGAATACACGATCATGTCATCCAAATAGACTACTACACACATGTTTATTAGTCCCCAAAACTCTACGTCCATGGCCCTCTGCCAGGTCTCCCCTGCATTGATTAACCCAAAAGGCATACGCTTATAAGCGAAGGTTCCCCACTTGGTTCGAAAGGTAGTTTTCAAGCAGTCTTCTTCTTAAACTAGAGCCTGGTTGTAACCTGAGAAACTGTCCAGTAGGGAGAAAATATCAAAGCCTAACATGGTCTGCAAAAGTTGCTCCATTGGTGGAATTGGGTAGTTGTCCTTTTCTGAAGCTATGTTGAGGTTTCTGAAATCTACGCATACGCAGATCTCCCCAGAAAGTTTCCTCATATGAACCAGATTTGCTACCCATGCAAAGTGTCTAACCTTGAAGATAATTTTGGCATCTAATAGTTTCTTTAACTCCTGACACATGAGAGGTTTCAGGGAAGGGTGGTACTTCCAAAGCTTTTGTTGGAAGGGTTTCACTTCAAGTTTTAACGGGATAATGTGTTGAATGATACGTGTATCATAAGTTTTTAGATCTCAGTAGGACCATGCAAAAACATCTTGATATTGTCTGAAAAGCTTGAGATAGGCCTTCCTTTCCTCTTTAGACACTGTCTTGTCGAGATTTATATTCTTGGGGTTTTCCAGGGTTCCTAAATTTATAGTTTCGTGCATGGGACAAGAACTCCCCATCTTCGCGTTCTTTGATCCTTTAAAACTTTCTCTTAGGTAAATTTTTTTCTCTAAATTGGCTATTCCCTTAGGTATTGTGTGAGCCCTTGGTTTGTCAATTGGTTGTTCTACCTGAGGATCGGTTTGCACTGATTGTTCCTGGAATACTTCATCCTCAATAGCCAAGTCTCTAAAATTATCCTGGTTGGTCAAAAAATTTATGATCTGTTCATCTCCTTCAAAGACCTTCCAGTTAGAAATATTGTTGGGCACCAATGGTTTGTAGAGTAGGTCCATAGTGAACCGAGAGGCTTCATAATCTTCTAGAGGTGATATCCTTGAGGCAACAGTGGCCAGAGAATCATCAAGAATGTTCTTTGTTCTGGGGATCGCCGTAATGTTGAAGGCTTCAAAATGTTCTATTAACTCGTGCACTTCCTATTGGTAATTCTTCAGGTGTGGAGAGTTGCAATGTATAGTATTATTTACTTGTCTGACGATGATTTCAGAATCTCCGAACACCTTCAATTTTTTAATGTTTAAATCCATGGATTTCTTTAACCCTTGTACTAGAGCTTCGTACTCAACGGTATTGTTGGTGCATTCGAACTCTAGTCTAGAGGACATGAAATGTCGTTTTCCTTTTGGATTAATGAAGATGCATCCTGCCCCTGACCTTTCTTGTGATTTAGATCCATCAAAGTATAAGGTCCAAACTCGTGGGAAAAACCTGTCGGCTTCCTCTTTCCTGTCACTTTCCTCCTCTCCTCCTGTTTGTTTCGAGATTTCTAACGTAGGTTCTTGAAAAAAGAGGGTTTCCTCTGCCGTTGTAGGCAATTTATGTTCAAAAATCATTTTGGAATTTTGAGTAAGAGGGACATCAAATGGGAGGGGGGGGGGGAATTCCCGAAATCAGAGTTGCAGGAATAATTGCCTAGCATGGGAAAATCTATCGATGAGGGCTCATTGAGGGTTTCTAAGTCAGTGACAATATGTTTTAGATATCTTTCCTTATCGATCCTGATCATATTCGTGTGTCCCTTTAATGGTAGCAAAAGGTGAGCCCAGTCTATACTAAAGTATCTATTTAATTTCTCAGACCAATCTCAACTTAACAACAATCCATAAGATTTTGGGATATCTACTACGATGATGTCAATTACTTGCAAAAATTTAGGGTGTGTCACTATTATGATCATTACATCTTTGCGATCTCCCATAACCTTCACCTGGGTTATCTCTAATTGTATAACATGTTTATCTCTTTTGCGAGGGATTGCATTTAATTTTTTGTAAATAAACAATGGAAAAACATTGGAGGATGCTCCTGAGTCAACCAAACAATTATGGAGGTTTTTGTTGAAGACTTCAAACGCCAAAAGGAACGGTGGGTCAAAATGTTTTCCCTTCTTATCTTCAGAGCAAGCGTTCACAGTTGGTTTATTTCTTGGATCTGTGGGAGTTAGATTTCCTCCTTGGTCAGTGCTTGTCGTGGGGTTTTCTACTGATTTTAAACCTTGTAATAGAAAGTATTTTTGCTGAGGGATTCTACACATGTCCATGACCGATATATTTGACTTCAACTTCTTCAAATATTCTACTATGTTGTAGTCCAACTTGGGCGATTCTCGTGTATGGATGTTTATAGGGTTTCTTCAGGGAGAAAAAGGTGCTTTCGGGTGATCGAAAGCCGGTTTTCCTCCCGAAGTTTGGGTCGTATTAAGGTCATTTGAGACAGGTTGACCCCTGCTTCGTGTTTTCACAACCAAGACTTATGCGGGTGGTTCTTGAACCTTGAATAGGTCATCAAAAGGCATGTGTAGATCAAGGTCCCATATCAACATGGTTGTTTCTTCTGGTGGATCAACCTCTTCTTGATCGACAAAATTCATAGCTAAGCCGCTTGATTGTTCGGTTAGGGAGACTTCATCTAGAAACCGATTGGCCATCAGATTCATGGAATGCACCCATTGAAGGCAGTCTCTTTCAGAGTGATTCTCTTGATGATAGATACAGAAAGAGTCGGATGCTACATTTCCCTGATCGATGTTCAAGTTGGCTGGGGGAGGCTCAATTGCTTTGAAAGGCATATTTCTTTTGAAAAAGGTCTTATAGGGCCTCTGGCTTTGGTTTCCTTCCCCTACGCTTCTTTTCATGTCTATGATCTCGTTTAACAACTTCTTGACCATGCGTTGTGGGTCTTCTATGTCCCCACTTCCTTTTTCGAGACCTTGTTCTATTTCTTTCTCTGGGGGTCTAGTCAACAATAGTCCTCTCATGGGAGGAGGTTGAACTTCCTTTTCAACTAATGAGACCCGACCTTCTTTACATCCCTTCATTTGGAATTCTATCGTTTTGGCTTCTTCAAAATTCTCAGCTAAGGTTGGCTTGACATCCCTTTTCACAAACATGGAAATAGAATCTGGGAGAGCATTAGTGTATGCTTCGATTTGTGACTCCTAAGTCAGTTTAGCTTCAGGTTGGAATTTGTTTAAGATAGTGGTAAATCTTTGATTGAAATCTTTAACCCTCTCCTTTGAACTCATGGCGGCGACGAATAATTCGGCCATCAAATCTCCGATAGTGGTTTCTTCTGCAAATTTGTCTAGAAAATACTTTTGAAACTTCGTCCAACTAGTTATGGATCCTACAGGTAAGTTAAAATACCACGCAAAGGCCGAATTCTCAAAAGTGTAGGGGAATATCCTGCATACTACATCTTCATGTTGGACATTCATGAGTCTAATAACTAGTATGAATATTTTGATATGGTCTTCGGGAAATCCAGATGTTTCAGGGGTCAAATTTAAGGAGTAACTTCTCTGGATGTCGGGGAAGGTTCTGTACACATCCAGGGATGGCCAAAGCATCTATGGTGAACCAAGTTTGATTATTCTGAGGCGGGTTTCCCCTTTCTTCATTATGGTCATTTTTATCTTCCATGTCTTCAGATCCTAAAACTGAGCGTTCTGAGTTAGACCCTTCTTCTTCCGAAAAATCGTCAGGTTCAGAGAAGTTGTCGGTTGGTGTTTCAAGGATTAGATTAAGAGGAAGTTTGATTTCAGTGAGGGAAAAATCTATTAGGTCTTCTACTGTGTGCACAAAGACCTAGTCAGGGGACTCAACCACTGGTTTGATTTTATTTTTTTTCTTCGAGGAAGTAATGGAGCTAAGGGCAATGCACCGATCTGTCAGGCGTAAGCTCTTGCAATTCTTCTGAATTGGTTCAATTCCTCGTGAGGAAGAGTGTAAGGTATATCAGGGAACAAATGTTCTTCCTCGTGCTGGGGGAGTTACTCATTTCAAGAGTACTCAATGTGTGTGGGTTGTCTTGGGAATGACTAGCCATGCATGTGGTTTTTTTTTAATCTAAGGCTGTGTGAAAGATTTTATAAAAAATATTGTTAGCCATTCATTCTTCGACCCTCCTTCTAGCGCCAATTCTATTGAGGGGTCCTAAATCCCTTTAACTCAACAGCATGAACCAAACCTGCCACCGAGGCCCAATTAGACTCTGTAGAGTTTAATAGTGGAATGGTTCTCCAGATCTTGCAATCCGTCCAAATAATCGATATGCTTTACGTTTTCTAGGGCAAGCTTCTCCTTCAGTTTAGATGTTCTTTTTTTGTATTTTCTCTTATAGGTGGGACCGATACAAGATAAGAGTCAGTATAAACCAACTAGGTAACAAGGTGGGAAAACTTAACTACTGAATAAGGCTGAGCTTGGGATAACCCTTTCACTCTAGGATGTAGACAATGATTCTCTACCACAGGCCTAGTACTAATACACTAACCTGTTGGTGTTCAACTTATTGGCTGAGACACAATTTATCAAAAGAAAACATGCATGMGATAAACGATGGCAAGAAAAATAGTTTCCTTAACCCTAATCATGAATCACATATTAACACAACGATTTACTTTCATCATTAAAGATAAGAACTATAAAACATTGAATCAGATAACTTATCAACAGATCTAGAAGCTCTTACTCATTACAACATCCATTCATGAGATGAAATCGGAACTAATTCTTCTCCACATCCAATCATACACACTTTTGATAAAAAACACAAACTTGTCTCTGGTCCTAAACATGACTTCTCAATTAAGGCAGCTCCGAAATAGCTCTTTACAAATCCAAAAAATGAGGGTCTTTGCAACAACCATCGACCTCTTGCTAACAGGTTGATCCTCCTATTTATAACATACTATTAACAAAAAATAACTTATTAAAGTGTAGCTAAGTAAAACAAAACTCGCCACATGGCGCTTTCTTCTATCATTCTTCAAAGAGTCATCAAATGATCTTGCTTGAGTGGATGAATCTTCTCGTACTTCGACCACTTGACGAAGATATCCTCGCATATGTTAGCATACATGAATCTATGTTGTTCCATTGGGGCCGAGAGAATCTCTCTTATCTCTATTGCTCGTGCCCAATACTTGACTATTCTGGAACTTAACTATTGCAACATGGCTCGAGGTTTGATTGAGTGCTCCATGAACTGTTGCACCTGCCCTGGTGCCATGTGTACCACCTTTGCTATTTTCCCAGCCCATCATGAGTCTTGTTCGACGTGCGATTTGACTATGTCGGGCAAGTAGAGCAAGTGATCGGGAGTGCTGAATTTGGGGAGGTCAACGTCTCTCATTACCCAGTTGATCTTGGTCCAGCTTTTCTCGCACTTGGCCCATTTCTCTTGGATAGCCCAATGAGGTTCCTGGGCAATTTTAACCCAATATTCGACCGATTTCCTTATCCGATTGATGCTACTTTCCTTTAGCACCCGGATGTCGTGCTCTTCGGTGTCTCGGCTCTGTTTCACCGTGTGAATAGTCGATCCCTTCCACAGCTTGGTGCGCTTTCTCGTACCACCTCTCTATATCCTTGCACGTTGCCAGTGCCATGAGGGTGTTGTCTTGAAGCTCAGCTATCCTTGCAGTGAATATGTGTCATTCATCTGTAAATTTGTTGTAGGCCTCCTAGAATTCACTCCTTAGGAACACAGCGGCCTGTGTGGTGTCCTGGTAATATTTCTCCAAGTGGCGCAAATGTTCCAATTCCTTTAGAGCAACAACCAACTCCTCTTCATCCCTTTTCGCTTTGTCCAGGGTTGCATCTGTGATTTCCATCCCTGCGTCGATAAGTTCAGATGTCTTGGCATACTCTATGTTGATCAAATTTTCCTCCGTGGTGATGAGGATGGAGCAATATAGAGTGATCCTCCTCTTCTTAGTGGTTCTATGCACGATAGATTTCCTTTTCTGGTCATAAGCGATGGCATGTATGTCAACGACCAATACAAAGTGGATCTATGTGACAATATATGTGTCATTGTTCAAGAGAAACTCCTTCGCAACCTGGGCAAAGTATATATAAGAGTGACGACTCAACC
>SNQJ01S0045945.1:182265-194107 GCA_010110895.2 Picea sitchensis
GGATCCACCTCACATTTGGTTTCCTAATTTTTAGGGAAGGTGGAGGATCTCATGGATGGTTGAAATATTTCCTCCTTAAAATCCTTAAGAGATATTTCCTCCCCAAAATCCTTAAGAGATATTTTCTCTCTAAATATCTTAGAGATCCCTTTCTTAGTGGATCTGATGAGAGATTCTCTCCATGGTGGTTAAATCTCCAAATATTATATAATGAAGGATTTCCATGGAGGAGGGGGAATGGAGATTGGGAATTATACCAAACTTATGATCTCATGAGTGGTATGTCATTTGGAGCATCAACATTCTGCGTGTGGACTGTTTAAGCAAGGGTTTGGACAAGGGTAACTTGATGAAGCTGTTGCACTTACACCTATGGTTGTAAGTTTTCTTCATTGATTGTTCTCATTAATATAATATGCTTGGCCTATTTCTTTCAATTATGTGTTTTATCTCACATGAATTCGTCTCTAATAGATAGATTATTTCGAACTAATCTCAGTAGAGTAGGAAGTGGTTTGTACTTTTGTTTGTCTACAGGTCTTGTAGAGGAGCTTAAGATTAGAGCTCAACTCGAACCGTGCAGGGACAAACACCGGTAAAAGGTACTTCTTTTCTCCTTCCTCCTCACACATTAGTTTATCTAGATCTAAAAGGAAGTTAGTGTCCACAATAAGCATCTTCTGTCTTAAGAGTTAAGAGTCTAGCTCTCAAGAGGAGATCTACCTATCCGCATGGAGATTTTCCTTCAACACATGGGTTCGGGGATTTGTTTATCTCCCCAGGTGAGCATATTTCCTAGGCTCCCAATGGTATATATTTGTTCAAGACTGGGTTCTTGAACTTCCTCCATGTGTTACAAAGGTCCATCTTCTATTTGTTGTTGATCGAGAAGTTGAGTATCGATTGAAATTGAGGCGTCCAGGGTAGGATCGGTACTTACTTGATAATCGGTCATTGAGACGTCTATTTCCTATTGTGGAGCTTCTTCCTTTTATTCTCCCGACCCTGGCTCATTCGTCTGACTTTCCTTTTGAATTTCTGGTACATTGAGTGGTTTAGTGTCTAATACACTTTCGACCTCCTGGTCATTCTGTGAAGGACTCTGAATTTGATCGTCTTCTCTGGCTCCTTTCCTTCTGTGATCTGTACATGAGTCACCAGGGATACCTTTAGGATTTATTCATCATCATATATGTTTATCAATTCGTGGAGGGGGTTTGGTGCACTTTCTCTCTCTGATGTTCTTACTATCTCTGACCGAGATGAAACACCCCCCCGGTGATCCGACCTGTGGCGTTGTAACTTCAGGGTTATGTAACCCGATGATTTCATCAATTTCTATCAGCTCAAGGCCGCTTGGACCTACACGACTTTCATATGGGTTGTCGCCAGGGGATCATGTCATTCCTATGAGGTTCGAGTCATATTACAACTAATCAATTACTCGTTGCGCATGTTCTAAGATGAGAAATCCCCTTGCCTGTGTGTCCTGTGTCATAGGGAAACCTCTATCCTGCACCGGGGCCACCAGGGGAACCTTTGTTTCTCCTGTCGCTCTAATTTCTTCTATGGCTCTGAGGGCCTCTTGTGCCGATTTTTCTATGGTCGTCACCTGTTCATTCAGGCTCATGGCCCTGAACCTGGTCATTTTGGGATCGACCATCCTTGCTACCACCTCGTCCTAGTCCGGGGCATTTTCTGTGAAGACTTCATCTTCAAATTTGTCATGGGCGTATGACTAGCAGGATAACACTTGTGAAGCGTGTTACAAGACCAGGCCCTTTGGATCATTCTTGCAGAAATGACCTATCTAGAACCTAAACTCGAGCTGGCTCAATCCTTCTTGTTTAACTTGAGTTGTGTCTTTAACCAAGTAGAAACCTACATGGAAACTATAGGGGATGAACGTCTGCTTCTTGTCCTTGACCAGGGTGGCGTTGTAGCCTTGTAGGATGCTCTGGTAGCAAATTTCTCCTAATAAAAGCCGGTCTAGGACATGAACTGGTAGGAGATGTGGCACTCTGGTGGCCCTGAACACCCTGATGTAGGTGTCGCATTCGTCCAAGTACTAGTGGCCTACCTTTGATACCATCTTCTTGACTGCAGCTGATAGTCTTGGGCATTCTTTCTTAAAAAGAATGAAATAAATTCATGCGATAAATTCATTGCAAATGAGGGAGTAAGATTTTTTATAACTGTTCTCCCATAGCACGCTGAAATAGATGTGGATCGGGAGTTCTGCGACATGCCAGCTCAGATTCATGCCAGCGAAGATGTTTCTGGGGCACATGACATCAAGAAGATATGATTCCATGTAGAAAGTGGGTGTCTCTCCTTCCTTCGACGTCTGAGATTTTTGTATGCAGATGCTCAGTTGTTTAGAAATTATCACTCCTCAGTTGAAACCGATCCCAGAGATTGCCAATATATAAGCTAGGGGCATCCATGCCTCTAAAAATATGAAGCATTCCTTCTCTCCATATAATCAATAGATGAGAGCCATCAAATAGATATATGGCTCTCTTAAGTTGGTCGTATGGTACCAGCCAGTTCTCTGGTTGGTTTATTTCTTATCTTCTCTCTACCATGAGGCCATCAATCGGCTGGTGTCATGGCACTCATAGAACTTCACAACGAAATCTATATTCAGCAGCTCTTCAGGGTCTTGGATTTTGTAGTATTTTTGGATCTCTACCGGAAGGAACACCCCGACACACCCCCCATTATCATCATTGATTAAACACTTATGTGTGTCTATGTGGTCGATGTGCCACTTCAGGAGTTCTATACAGGGGAAAATGGGGTTTTTGCTTGCCACTATATGCAGGTACGACCGTCGGATGTTCGGAAACACCTCCTCATCAAGCGCTCTCACCTCTGGATCACTCTGTCGGATATATTTTGGGTATTCCTCTCGACTGATCTTTTTAAAGAGCTCTCTTCAATGTGGGAGTGTCATCTCAGACCCTGTGCTTGCCTCTGTATCTATAAAGGCCGGAGGCTGGATGAAAACCCTCTTCATCGTTGTCTTAATGATAGTTCCAGTCTCAGCGTGTATTCCAATTGTTTTGCGACCCCTGGAGAGGAGCCTTCACCTACCTCTAGTTCTTTTAGCTTCGGTGCCCTGGATGATCGTCTAGTGGTTGGCTTTCTTGGCGACATTGTTCTTGTAACTCAAAATAAAACTTTAGAGACTATGTAAAGAACAAGACTAGATAAAAAATATATGAGATGTAACCATGTAAAATCCACAGACTTGGATACATACCTGTAAAGCTTTCTAAACTTGGTTACTTTGATACTCACGGGATCTCTGCAGCTTTCGAATTACTCGTCTTGCTTCTTCGGATGCTCTGAATTTTCTTGCATGCAGAATGATTTCGTTTACAACAGCTCAAGAGAATTTAAACCAGGGAAGAACTTACCATGTCGCATTAGCCATTAAATTTGGGTGATGAGTGAAATTTGAACAAATATTCCACTGAATCTCTACAACTTAAATTCATCGTGGGTTGACGGTGGAGGCACGAGGGTGATGCGGTCTATCGTTGATTTTAATCAGTTGCTTTGATTGGCGCATGAGGTAGAAACTAATGCAGGATTTTGTATTAATTAGCCCCTTAAATGCTTAAAATTCGATCGTATCTAACGCTAAAACGTCCCATCGTGTCACTCTCTCAGTGGGTGAATCGAGGATCGAGAATGTGCTATGAATTATTTTGTTGATTTCCTTCTGCAAAAGCTTCTAATGCCAATCAATCTCACCGTACAATGCTATCATGGCAAAGTTGACTCGGAGGTGTGACTCAGACCTAGGGAACCAAGAATGACTTGGGGTAAAACTAGACCGTATGGTTTTCCCAATCTGGTAAAGACATGTGGCGTTGAAGACCGATGACTTAATTCATGTGTATTAGTTGGAGTTGGGAATTTGATTAAGTTATTCGTTCTGAAACAAACCTTAGCTTACTGATGCCAAAAAAGTATCCAGGATCGACGATCAATGATAAACTTATCAAGTGCTTTCTTCAGATTAGCTTCCTCGAAAAGGTCGTGATGCCGAAAATGCATTGGGGATTTGCGATCGGGAATATCTTTTAGCATGGTCAGAATGTTTGTTGAGATCCCTTTAGGTTTTCTTCGATTTCAATAAGCGCATTGGGTATCGTCTATCGACAATATCCTTTCTTTCTTTGTTAACGTTTATTCCCCTCGACTTTTACTGATGTCGAAGGTGAATCAACTATCGATGATATCCTTATGCAAGACTTGTCACAAAACAAAACTTCCTTTTGATGATGCCGATGAAGATCGACGCTCAGTGACTGGGGTTTCCCGAGTGGTTCTTTTTCTTATTTGAATTCCTTTCGATGTCGAATCTGAGCACACCGGGTGAAGTGTTTTGGATGTTGATTATTTTTTTAGGTGTTTAAGGCCTTTTAAGTCACGGGGTTTCATAAGTTCAAAAAAAATTGAATAGCTGATGAGAGCCATGATAATAAGAAACGAAAAAACATTTCTCAAAAATGAAGTCAAATCAGACAAATCAAAGATCAAGTGGTACCCAAAAAGTAAAAAAATTGACATAGGATTTTTAGGGTGTGTTGAGTGCTCAACATGACTTGACCAAAAGCTCATCCACTGGCACCCATGGTGAATAATCACTTGTACTCATCACTAAACTCCAACCATCGGGTACAATAGTCAGTAACTCCACAAAATGGCTAAGTTTTCCAACCTTAGATACATCATGTACAGTCCTCAAGATTCTTGACACTACTTGTTGTGACCATACCTCCTACGAACTAACCCCATGGACCTCATCATAATCATTTGTCCATATTTTCTCCCAATCCTCATCCTACTGAGACTCTGAACCTGCATCCATCTCTGGAACACACTCGACCCCATAGTCGGGGATGCTCTCCATCACGCCCCAAGCCTCATATGATTGTCTCAGATGAACCACCCCTATCCTTCTATATATAATCAAGTCACTCTCATTAGATGTTCTCTTCCTACAAACCCTCCATGTCCCATGCCACTGTCTATCTCCCCCTATGTTGTTGTCTATGCTGAAAGTGTCGGGGAATGCTAACATGAATAACTGCAACTGTATGTAGGACTGGAAAGTAGCATAGACTTTGGCCAATTTCAAGGACTTGACCAAAAGCTCATCCACTAGCACCCGTGGTGAATAATCGCCTGTACTCATCACTAAACTCCAACCATCGGGTATAATAGTCGATAAATCCACAAAATGTTGGTCAATCACTCTCCCTCCATCATCACCCATATCATTGTTGCTATTGTGAAGGTGATCTCCCAAAACTATGTACTGCTGCAAGGGAGATGAATCTCCATGCTCCACTAGGTATGTCTCCTGCCTACAATCCAATGCATCCTCCTGGATCCCACTGTACACCTCTGAATGACCCTGTATACTCATGCAAGCTCTTGAATCCTCTTGCACCATCCTATATGCTGGGTGTACTACTATTTCAACCTCTCCATGGATATCAAACACTCCTGAAACCAAAATGGGAGTGTCCTCATAACTACCCTTGGATATGGAATCCCTAGGTGTATGTGTATGACCAACTAACTCAGAACCCCTCATGAAGGGTGGCCCCTGAACATCCTCCAGCGTCTCCTGATCATATCTCTCCATAACCATCAACAATCCTGGATACTCCTCATGCTCCTCCATCAATGGGTGCTCCTCTGCCAAACCACCAACATCCTCTAGCAATGTAGCTGAAGGATATATCTAAATCTCTGTTGAGATAGATGTAGAGGATACATGACTAGTCTCTTCAAGGAGCTCCTCTAATATGGACCCTGATTCCTGAAGGGTTGTTTATGAACCTTCTAAGAATCCCTGTGTGCTCACCAACTCATGAGTGATTTGGTCCACATCAATATCCTTCTCCCTTAGTGCCCTGTGATACATCTCACCAACCTCCAACATGTAATCTCTATCCATAAACAATTGTTGGTAGTCGACCCTCATTACAATCTCTCTCTCCCCGAGTGTATGGAATTCATCAATGGAAAGCCCCCCATCTAAACTATCATGTGCCATCGAGTCCCTCCAACAATAACCTGCCACCAATGCATGTGTATCATCAATAAATCTAGTGGCTGCCATGATCATGTCCTCACTGACTCTCAATTGTCTTGTCAAGTGTCGTGACTCCTAATCACAATCATGTTGAAGTGCTACCTCATGCCTCTCACTGCTGGTGTCAACAATGGAATCCCCAACAACATACTACTCAAAAGATAAGGCATTGAACTGTCCATTGTCCATTGTGCTACCAAGTCCTCATGTATGCCACTGCACACCATCACCAACTACTACTCCCATCTAAATCACACTGTATCCTATATGAGCAGTTGTATCCTATATAATCAGTTGTATCCTCCTGTGTGCTCATTCTACTAATGTCATCTACACCTGGATCCCATACAGATGTGTCCATACATGAGATATGGTCATCCTGACCAATAAGGAGTACATCCTCATCATTGTAGATTGGTCCTGGAAGTGAGTATCCCAACAAGTTGTTGGTCTGCACAACCTGATATAACAAAAGACTCCCCAAAATAGGTGACTCGCTCTCCTCACACTGATAGGTATGTATATAGTCAACTGGCTTCAAGCCTTGCCTCTCCTCTTGGGTCTGTATATCCATATTTACCTTGTGTTCAAATGCTACACAAGGCTGCTCTACCACCTCTGAAATGCTACTGATATCCTCATATGTCATGTCTATCATAAATGTTTGAGAAGGTAAGGACCATGTCATGCTCAACTCCATGGGAGGAACTATATCCCCCACACATGAACTCATAGAAAGTGCCAACACATATGAATCCTCACACGTGCCACCACTATGCTGAAGTGTTCAGTCCTCAACATTGTCTGATAGGACTGCTAAATCACATGCGCTATCATCCTGTCCATCCAACTCTCCCTTAGATGTGCAAGAGTCTTGGGACTGCTCTAATGAGGCATCTAAGGCCTCATCCTTCTCATCACTGTCATAGTGCACCTCAATGTAATGCACTCTCCCTTTACCCTTGCATATGTGATCCGGCTCCTAAGGCACTTTGCAACTGTAGAAAAGTTCCCTGCACCTAATGGGTGTAGGCTCAATATGTGCTTCCTTCCATCTATTAGCTGGTAGGGATGTATCTACCTCCTTGACTGCTTTGGCTCTATTTTCCTTGCTATGTTGCTTCAATATTGGATTTCTTCCATCTTTTTGGCCCAATGTGTAACCTCATCTTTTCTCCACCTAGGATTTTTGATGGATACAAACTATTGGAATGTTACTTGAGCCCTGCATGTCTCACTAAGGGTGTAATATTCCTCATTACAATATATGATCTCTTCTACAAAATCCGCAAAATCCATATCTCCTCTAGATCATCAAGGTACATCACAATTTGGCAAAGGAAATTCGCTCCGATACCACTGTAATGTTCCCAAACAGATTTGCTTGGAACATTTTAAGTTTATGTTTTCTGGTTGTGGTATTTTGTCAAACACTTTACAAACTTTTGTCTTCTTGAGTTTCGTTGGGTTTATCGTGATGGTTCTTGTTGTGTTTGCAACAAGTAAAAGATATCAATGTAACAATGGAATATACTCAACAAAATGAAAGACAAATAACACAAGAAATAACCACAAATACCTCAGATATGATGTTATTTAGATATATAGTTTTCCTCATACAAAATGGAGCATAACTGGAATACATATAAGAGAATAGAGTGTATGGCTGATAATGCCTCCAAGATACAATAGAGAGATGAAAATTTAGGCTTCCAAAAGCCTCCTCAATCTGAATACCAAATATCTAGAAGATCCAACTTGTCCCTAGTTGAGATGTGATGTCGCTTCTAGCACAATGCGCCCCCCCCACTGGCTGTAGCATGCCAAGAATTCGACCTCCAAGGAAATGGCCTCTCAATCATTGAAACCAACTACTAATAAGTAGATCAAGGGTTAGGAAAGCCCTATGGTGAATCTCTAAACTATTGAGAGTGATCTCCCACTCCAAATCTCTTGATATACTAAGATCAATGCGGCCTCCTGAAGAGAAAACTCACCCAACTCCACAAATAAATAAATGTAAGATCCAAACTCCCAAGAGAAGCTACAAACCTCTAGATCTGAATATATATGATCAAGGGAAGTGATCCCTAGGAATATCTATGCAGATCCAAACCCTCTAGCTATAGATATCCAAATACAGATGCACCCTCCTCCTCGAAAACTTGCACCACTGGAAGAATCAATGGATATGGCATGAAACTCTCCCCCAAATAGTGAGAAAAGGTGCCCTGGTGATAGCCAACACTCCTGAAGTGAGATGTCTCTCGTATCCAATGTCTACCATCCTCCACAAACTCCTCTCTCAAGAACAGTGTGCCCTAGCTCTATAGAAAACCTCCAACAATGCGTATTGCCTCCAAAAACTGTCACTGAATGGAATAGAACTTGAGCTATAATGGTGAGGGAGGAATATTTCACCTCCTTGTCCAATCCTGGATCATGAAAGGTAGAATCTTGCACCACCGAGCTGATCTCTAGGGTTTGTTTAGTTAAAACCCTCAAAACCCCCAAGTATCATGGGCTCTCTAGCAAGAAGTCAAACATCAAAATGATAATCAACATAATAAGATAATAAAGGCCCCTATCTCTCTTTTATCCCCCTTGTTCACCTTTTCTCTCCAAGTTACTTTTACTTTATTTTGTATTATTCATTAATTAAATCACTTTATTAATTAATTAGTCTTTTTGCCTCTAAAAAGTGATTTATTCGTCCATATGGGTTCTTCGGTGACTGAAAGTCACTTCTCATCATCTAATCATGTAGTGCTCTTCCTCCCGATTTCGATGAGATATTACACTAAGAGGTTTCTCCAAGTATTATGCCCAAAATGGCCTTCTTAGTGAAATTAATTAAAATATGACCCATAATAACTCAAAAATATGGAAATCATCGGAATGCAACGAAGACCAAATCCAAGTTGTGTGGAATGGATCCTGATGATGAAATATGATGAACGATGCAAGTCTGGCCCAATAAAGCCCCTCAATAACTCTTGAACTCGTTGTCACCCCCATCTGGATACTCTAGTAGGCATAACACTCTGTAACATAATAATGTCCAGAAATGGGGACATTACATTTGCGTTATCAACTACATAAATGCCTTAGACATATAAATTTGTAATTTTGTTTTACCTCGAAATAAAATTACTTACTTTTTTCTTTGGAAAAAAAGTAAATACAAATAATCAAATCAATAGTTACAAATTAATTGATAAGAGAATTATAACAAATTATTAAAAAAAATCTAATTAATAATTATGAATTAATTTATAAGAAAATTATAACAAAATATTAAAAAAATTGAGCGGGAGTGCTACGAATAACACTCGTGAAGATGTTTTTCGACCAATAAGATCGAGAGCGAGGAGCTTAGACCCTCCTTTCCCTACCTTCTCCTTTTTCTGGCCCTTTTCGTCTTTTTCCCAGCCCCTTTAGTGATCTGATTACCTTCTTCGACGTTTTTCCTTCCCCACTTTTGGCAGCCCCAAGATTTTCTATAGAAAGGTGGATCTGGAGGGACAGATGGAGACCTCAAATGACATCGAATTGGATTATGACACAAGACCATCATGTGACCGAGCCTTTTTAACGTAGGAGGAGTTTATGGGAAGAGGGAAACTGTCTAAATTCCCTCCCTGCTCGAATTATGAGCCCGGATTTGGTGTCTGCGGAACCTGATCCGAACGAGTGAATGAGGGAAATTCTCCTACAGATTATTCACAAATTAATGTGCCAGTATATGGCTCCGATAGACGTGAAGGTGGTGGACCACTTTCCTATGAGGTTTACTCTTCAGTGTCATTTCCACATTCGAAGTCGAAGTTGTTGCAGAGGTGCCATGATCTTGGATTCATCTCTGGAATCTGACCCTAGATCCTAATGAGTTGATGCAATAGTCTTATGCTTCCCTTTATCCTTGAATTTCTTCGGTTGTAATTTTGGGTGCAACTTCCAACACTATGATTCCTCATGTCCCTTTCTCTTACAGTGGGAACATGTAGGTCTTCCCTTAGCTTGCTTCACTGTGGCTGATTTTTTACTCTTCCATTTATCTTTCGGTTTCTTCTCGGACTTGA
The DNA here is from genome assembly GCA_010110895.2 of Picea sitchensis. Taxonomy (NCBI): domain Eukaryota; kingdom Viridiplantae; phylum Streptophyta; class Pinopsida; order Pinales; family Pinaceae; genus Picea; species Picea sitchensis. The sequence continues at coordinate 192,472 of SNQJ01S0045945.1, forward strand.
ATTGCTTCTTATCTTCGCTTGCATGCTTACCCTTACTAGCTTCTAGATGTAAAGCTTGTACTGATAACTTATCAATGTTAGTAGGGATAAACATTAGAATAGTGTGACGAAGATATGAGTGCATGCCACCAATATACTTCATAAGAGTTTCTTGAGTATACAAAGAAACTCCTAGGGATAATGCCTTCTTATGAATTCCTATGTATATGCCTGAATATTCTGGCCTTTACCCTATCTTAGATGTTGGCACTAGATCATTGTCATTTGCATATGTGCCAGTTGATAGAATTGTTTTCTTATAGCCTTAGTAAACTTATCCCAAAAAGATATTACTTTACCCTTTTGAACAAGATCAACCTGCATCTTACTCTCCTGCCATATTAAGGCAATGCCGCTTAGTCAAAGAGAAACTAATTGTATCTTTTCATCCTCATCCATGATCTTTTGAACCCTTCAATACACCTCTATCTGCTTGATCCAATTGTCCAATTTCTTAGCATTCAATTCTCCATCATAGGTCGACAACTCGAACTTAACATCCAATTTTAGTAATGGCAAATTATGCTCAGACTTCTTATACGAATTCTTTCGATGAGAGGAATGTTTACTTACTTCAGAGGAAACTGATGATGATGTTTAGGAAGGGGAAGGGGGATCTGGAGGTCCACCACCTTCACCTCCTCCTTCTCCTTTTACCGAATATTCTTCGCTTGTAGGATTTTGAATTCTTCGTTCTAACTCGTATATTATTTCTTTCAAGCATAGATCTGACTCTTCATGATGCATGTGTTGATCTTCTTCTTCTCCTTTTTTAGAAGCCATCTTATGTCGTCGAAATCTATTTCCAATTTCGGACTTATAACTTGCAAGTTTCCCTTTACCAAGTTTGAGTTTGGCTCTTGTAAGCATTGACTTGCAAAACACTTGTCAAACCTGCTCTGATACCAAATTCATCCGAAAAATCCTTAGATGCTGATAATTTTAAAATATACATAAACATCTACTTGATTCTCGAAATAAAATGATCGCTTGATTGTTTGCAAATTACATGTGAAGAACTTATCTAACCAACTCCACTTTAATGATAATTAAATTGCAAATAAGTTCTTGTGTTAGATGTGAAGAACTTGTCTAACTCAAATAATTTCATTTTACAATGACCTTTTTGGATGTTTATCAAATGCATAAATGGAGTGCATCGTTGGATTCCTGGTGAAAAATCATGTAAAATGCATATAAAGTTCTAAAAAATCTATCATGGTACCCCTTGGCATGCTTTACGATGTAACCTCAAAACTTGTGTACCCTCGAGTGCAAATTACAAGGCCATTTTGGATTAATCGTATATCCAACCTTGGTCCACGTGCCCATTAAGTAAGGCGCGGACCCCTAACCCATCTTCGAAATTTATGGTTGGCAATAACTGTACGGCGGTTGGTTTCATAACCAAACCCACACATATAGCTTGTTGGTTAAGCTTGTTGTATATTATATGGTAGTTCGGGGGATCAAGCCCCATCGACCACCATATTTTCACGCCTCCTTTGTTAGCAAGGATGATTTTAAGGATGAAAATTTATTTTAAAATGTAGAAACCTTGGCGAATATTACTAATCCTTCATATGTCAACTATAAA
>SNQJ01S0045946.1:30461-40766 GCA_010110895.2 Picea sitchensis
CCATTCGTTTCACTTCCATGCACCCCTTTTGCGTAAAGAACAACCATAAAAGGGGTGCATGGAAGTGAAACGAATGGAATTATGACTCAGTCCCAAAAAGATGCATCAAATATGATAAGCAGTCATTTATTTTCGATGAACATCTATCTAAGGGAAAGAGAGAGTTCTTTTCACTAACAAGCACGAATAAGGAGTGTCCTCAAACAATTCTTTTTTCTCAATCAAATCGTGATGTGATGCTAAAACTTTTGAGATAACTTCTAATATACACAATCAATCATGAAGATGATTTTTCATTGTTTGTATATGAATAATGATCAATTCAACACAATGTTGGTCTTGCTAATTATCTTCTTGGATGAATGAAACTCAAACTAGCACAAGCAAAAGTCATACAAACAATGCACCCTTTCTTTGCAATCAAAACAAAAAGCGAAATAAAAGAAACAATCAGAGAGAAATCAAATTTCACACCCAAAAGAAAAAAGGTTGAAGAACAATGATCTTAACTAAAACCAAATGAACAGATATGTAGACCTTTGATGTCCTTCACCAGCGTTCTTACTCAGTTAATCAGAGAGAAAGACAATGCATGGGTTTTGAATTCTAATCAACAGAAAAACTCAATAACAATAGTGAAGAAGGTTACAAAATCCAAATAGTAAGATGTTCATTCTTCAAAAAGACAAATGTCAAGGATGAAAGGGAAGAAACATTGACTCACAAGGTTACTCAGCAGAGGAGACACAGAGGCAAAACCCAGAAAAAGCAATTTTGGAAGGTTTTTTTGCCAGAAAGAGGCTGGCGCTCTGTTGCCAAAGGCAAGGAGAATTATAGCGCTCTGTGCAAGGCTATGAGGAGCGCTGGCGCTCTCTTAACACAAGGACAGGGGCGCCAGGTTAAAAAACTCCCAAAAATGTCAAAAAATTCAAAAAATTACAATTCAATTTCGACAACTATGTTGAGTATGATGGGGTAAGGAGCCAATCAGCTCATGAAACCAATCTAAAGAGGAGTGAACCAGGTCTGAAACAATCAAGGGGTAGAACTAGGTCAATGAGGAGAAATCAAAACAAGAAGTTTCGATTTGAGGCTATCTCCCCAGCGGAGTCGCCAGTTTCTGTTGTAATAAAATCTCCCTGCGGACAGGTAGATGACCTCTAAGAGCTTGACCTTAACTCTAAGACATAAAATGTTTAACGTGGACACTGACTTCCTTTCAAATCTATCTAAACTAACACATGAGAAGGAAGGATAACAGAAGTACCTCTTTATCGACGTTTGTCCCTGCACGCTCCGAGTTGCGCTTTGATCCTTTTCTCCTCGCTAAGTTCTGCAGACAAACAAGATACGACAACTTACTACTCTATTGATATTAGCTTGAAAATAGATCTATCTATGTAACATCAGACACAAAATAGAAAGAAACAGGCCAAGCGTGTCATATTAATGAGAATAATGACAGCAGTACTTACAATCGTAGATGCGAATGTGACAGCTTCGTCAAGTCCCCTTCGTCTAACCCTTGCTCAAAAGATCCACAACCTGGATGACAGCAGCTTCACTGATCACTCTCCTTTGGTTGACTGTGTGTTTCCTATGAGATCATAGGTTTCATGCTAGCAATTCTTCCCCCTTTCCACCATCATAGAGCTTTCTTATATAGGTTAAGAGGAGTTTAACCTCTTGAGTTATCTTTAGAACAAGTTGAGGAACTTCCTCCTTGGATCAGGGATCTCTTGATGAAACCAAGAATTCGAATGCAATTGTCTTCTAATATTGAAAGATCCTCTCCTTATTCTCCTCAACGAGCCAACAACTGCCCCAGATTAGGCAGCGCTCCTTCAAAAGGGGCATCAGAGTGCTGGAACGTTCCCTGAGAAGCTTAAGGGGAGCGTCAGCGCTTCAAAAGTGAGTAGCACTCCTTTAGAAGGGTAAGGAAGCGTTATAACGCTCCCTGAGGCCTTATAGGGGAGCGCCAGCACTCCTAAGGTTGATTTAGGGGAGCGTTCACCCTCAAAATTCTTGATTGAAAGCTCTTCTCAGGTGTTAAGAGTTCTTTGACTTCAGCTGACCAGTTCTCCTTCTCCAAATCAAGTACATGAGATGTTTTAAGTGTCTCCTTAGTGTCGTCATCATAGCAGTATGCTTAAACAACGTTTGCGACACTTGTGACCAACTTGTGACACTTGCGAAATTTGTAAGGAAGATGCGACACTCACGACAATTGAGAGGAACATGCGACACTTATCCAGTTGAGTAATTTTGATGTGTAACAAGGAGTGCATGACTGAGTCTGTTTCGACTCGAAATCTCAGAAGAGATAGTGAAACTTATACATATGCAAAGAGTGCATTAGCGTCCGCAAGGAGTGCGTGACAGAGTTTTAGACTCGAAAGATCAGGAAGAATAGTGTGATTCAGTCACGAGGGATAGAAGTGGTTGGAGAATAGTCACAAGGAGTGTGAAATCATTCACAGAGGAGTGAGTGTGGATGAAAGTTTGTTGCAAGGTGTGCACAGGCCAGTAGTTTGACTAAGGGTCAAAGAGATTGTTCAAAGGAACAAACCGAAGAAGGAAAACTCAGGAGGAAGAGCGGCAGAGATCTTCAAGGGAGGAAGTTCCTGAAGTCTTCCCTGAAAGTCAATGAATGAAAGATTTGTTCTCAGAGGAAAGTGAACAATTCTATACCCTTAGATCGGGTGAAGTTGTAAGGAGGAGGACTGTGAACTATTTTGGTACTTCAGAGGTTTGACGAGTTGAAAACTTAAAGAAGGAGAGTTGCGAAGTCTGAAGTTGCGATTCAATCGTGACCATTGATCACCATGGAGTACATGGCAACGGATTAAGGAGTTTGGGAATTAGAGAATCATAGGTTGGGGGCAAAAGTCCTAGAAATTTGTGAAGTCGCAAAGTCTGAACCATAGTGGGCCGGTGAATCTGAGGAGACGCGTGGAAGAAGTTTGGAACCTCAGAGAAGATAGTTTTGGGAAAATTTGAGGAACGAATTCGGAATATCCTCGAAGTCCGAACCGTGAAGAGATAGCCCCACGGTCATAGTCGTGGTCACTCACGGAAGAAACCTGTGTGTGTGGGTAGAAAATTTTCGGGTACCCGCAAGGACCCAAGGAGTTGCTATGACTCAGTGTTTCAACGATCCAAAACTAGGAGTTGAAGCGACCCTTTGGAGAGAAGGGGGGGTTGCGTCAACATGTTATACGATTTATCCGAGGAGCCAAGCATTGAACTTGCATGATAATCAAAGCTCATTGTGGGCTGCTAAAAGATAGCATGTTTACTAATGATCATGGTCTTGAATGACTCTTGTATCATTTTTAACCAGCTTTAATTTATTAACACAAATGGACCTAGAACATGATTTTTTGCAATCAAAAGACTATGAAATTATTTTGTTTTGTAGGTTGGGTGGAAAAGTGAAGAGATTGCCTAAAGAAATGAAATAAAATGTAAATATGGATGCATGAACTAGTCTCTAATATTATAGAAAGATGCTTCCTCTTTCATATTTGAAGCATATGAATACAAGTAAGGGAGAAGGAAACTTAGTGTTTTCAAGACAAATATTTGAAAGAAATGAAATAGCCCAAGTTTTTGCACCTCAATCAAGTGATTGAGAGTTGAAAACTCATTGATCCAAAGACCCACTACAAAAAAAAATTGGTTGGTTGGAAATCTTAAGTCTACCTTTTGAGAAAATATAGGGCCTTCACACTCAACCTCCCAATGCAAGCTTTCTAAGCAAAAGAATACAAATTGGGGAGTTGAGATATTAAGCCACGGAAAGACAAATTGAAAGCTATGAAGGGTTATTTTCATCCAAATATTAAAGAAAATAGAATATGTGATCAAACTTCCTAGGAATATTTACCCAGAAAAGAACAAATAAAATTGAAAGTAATGAAGGGTTATTTTCATCCAAAGATTAAATAAAATTGAATATGTGATCAAACTTCTAGGAATATTTACCCAAAAAATAACAAATAGAGGATAATAAAGATTGAAGATGGGAAAATAAAATAATAATGTCCTCTCATTTAATCTTTGAATGAGGACAAATTGTAAAATAGTTAAATTAAATAAACTTGGATGCTAAGAGCCATGGAATTAGAAAGTGAAGTGTTGGGAAAAAAGAAAGCCAAATTCCATTTAACATTACTATAAAGAGGACTTAGCACTCTTGCAAAGGTCCTTCATTTTACATCTTAAATTATCTTCATACGTGAAATGGATAACAATGTTAGCTTGTGCATTAAACTCTATTGTCTATCTTCATGCGTGAAATGGATAACAGTGTTAGCTTGTGCATTAAACTCTATTGTGGTTGATAAAGGTTGTAAGATATATTTTTCATTCTTCATTTTTGTGGTGCTTGTGAGGATGAATGGTGTTTCTAATTGATGTTATGGCGTAAAGTACCTCAATGCTTAATGTTCATGCTTGTTTATCTTAGACTATGCTAACTTGTTGGATGTGACTCAAGAAATGTAAGCTATCTTTAACTACTCAAAGTAAGCTCAGGAGTACTGTGCAATGATAGAGGTAAGCTATCTTTCATTATTTTGCATCTCTTTCCTAGATTCATGTTAAAAACAATTGGTGTGAAGCATGTCCTTTTACTAGTACTTGAAGCTATCTTTGTGCATGTGTAAAAGGACATGATTGACTCATGTGAAGTTGTAATGGTTTTAAATTATCTTTGCCATTCACCACTTCCTTGGTTACCTAGTTGGATTAGGTATCAATGGTAGAGGTAAGCTATATTCCATGCTTTGTGTACCCACCCTATGTTTCCATTCAAATTGGTTATATGTAATGTGCACTCTGAGCTCGAATATGATAGATAATTAAATTTGTTAGATAGAAATAGATTAAATTGCATATTACACATTTCACATTGCATTTGCATGTTATTTACATCACACATCAATGCATTTAGAAACCATGGGTGAATTAGGCCTTAACTAGTAAACACACACTGAAACAAAGAACCAATAAAGTTGTCCATATCTAGATAGCTCGTCATTTCAACGAAGGAAGGTCTAATTGGGCCCTTTTGCCATGTGAATCTGTGTTGTTGACTTAGGTCATTTTCCTCTATCAACATATTCCAAATCAAAGAATAATGAGGAAGATACCACCAAATAAATGGAAGAGAATGCTATCAAAATACTTGAAGAAGAAATTTGCAAGAAGGTTGAAGAAACCATAGAAATTGATGATATCAAAGAAAAAACTAAAGAAGGAAGAAACAAATTGATGGAATATATTACCATCCAGCTTCAAAAGGAGAAGTAGGACAAGAATCAAGAAGGTCACTAGAAAATACTTGAAGAAGTTAAACTTCAATTTGAGGATGTACATATCAAATATGATGGTATAATCCCAAATGCCATAGTAATCAAAGACTAAGCACATAAAATAAATCATGTCATTCTCTATGAAAAAAATACTAATGATATGGATGTGCAGAATGAAGAAAAACCATCAAAAGTGGAACCATATCGACACCCCCATTGCCAAGAAAAATTGCAAGAAAGAAAATAAGATTAATATTAACATTACAAAGGATGAATATACACAATAAGTAGTGATATTCGTGGCATAGGGCATCACAAAACCATTATTCAATAAGATTTTATTAGAGACCAATAACTACAACAAATTGGAGAAGTTACAACAACAACAAATGGAATCAAATGAAAAAAAAAAGTTATGCAACAACCAACTATCAAGGATTAAGACCAAAAAGAATTGGATTTGAATAGATGGAGAATCATTAGTTGTAGCAAGAGAATAGGAATATAAGGAAACCATATCAATTGGTTTCATCACATGTAAATCCATTAACTGGAAATCTTTGAGAAAAAAATATTTTTGAAGGGTACTATGATACAAACCCAAAAGGGGAATATATGGGGTTATATGTATACTTTGGTGTAAATGTATATGTAATGGGTTCAACCTAATAAAGGGTCCACATTTGTAATATATATATATATATATATATAGTCACTAAGGAGGAACATATGATTGGGATATATGAATGTCTTTGGGTTATTTGGAGTTGCTTGTGTTCTATAGGAAATTATTTTGTAACTCATCTTTAGTATCTATTTTGGGGTTGTTCTCCATAATCACATCATGTACATTACGTGTAGTCTATTTCATTATGTTGTTTTAAGGATTTGGTACATAACAAAACCTATGTGAAGTAAAACATGCATCAAAATGGTAGGCTAAGGAAAAAAATATGTCCAAACCATGAGTGAAGGATCCTCCAATCTTCATACATTCACTTGAGTTCCTTACCCAATAGAGAGAAGATTGTGAACACAAGAACAACTTATCCAGTGATTTGGAAGCAACCTCCAACATGCTTTTTAAAGTTGAATTATAATGGAGCTGACAAAAGAAACCTTGGACCTACTAGGATTGAGAAAGTCTTCCAAATTGATATGGGCTATATTAATTAAGCCTTCACAATATTTAAAGGTCATGATACAAATAATTTGGTTGAGCTTCAAGATTTGTAAAAAGGCCTTCAAATTGCCACTCTTCTACCACAACTAATATGCTCATATATACTGCATCTAAGTCTCGGTTTAAGATTTTATTTTTTATTATACTCTTTAACAATACTCTATTTTTTAATCATTTTTTTCTACAACATAAAATATAATATAGTAAGTAACAATTAGAATTATAAATGCAACTATTCATAAAAATAAATACATATTTTTCAATATTATATAACAATCATAAAGTATGTAACTACAACTATGTTTCGGATTTTTTCTATTGTCATCATCAATTATTGTACCTTTACCTTTTCTTCTATGACATTTCTTGTCTCTTTCCTTATGTCTAGCATCATCATTGAATAGTCCCTCTCCAATAGAAGACATATAATCTATAGATCTATTACAACAATACACTGTTGAGGCAAGTACGTAAAATCCATGCAATAAAATATATGTATAATTTGACATGAATATTGAAAATACACATGCATAATAACATCAACATATGCAGAGACACTTTATTCAACAAAAGGTAACAAAAGTCACCAAATTTAACCAAAGTCAATGAAACTTTGATGTGAATATTTGATTTCATGAGATTGCATCCTCCTTCAATATGATAGTAACATTGTTTATGGTGTTGTTATCATGTTTTTTCTACTCACTTCTACCTATTATTTTTATCCATGTGAGTTATTACACACTTATTATAATGGCATATCCACATTTGGGAATTCATTCCACATTAATAAATATTGTGTAGAAAATAATAAGCCAAGAGCAATACTATTGGATGAATGGTCCTAATTATCTAAGATAACTACTATTGAAATACTATGACTATGATGGAATTCATTGAGACAAATTCATTTTCCGAGGTGAAAAACTTCATTCATATGGGGTCGAGTGGTGATCTTAAGTTCTCCTTTGGAGAACCCAAAAAATCTGGTTACTTGGCACAATTTCAGGAACAAACATGTTCCTTCATCAAAGGGAGAGAATGAGGAAGAAAATATGAAAACAATGTTGTTTAATCCTGCCTAAAATGGATTCAAATTTGACCACTAGCCTATGATATATATTTTTTATTGATTAAGAGGTTTGTATGCCACAAATGATGGAAACGAATGTACAAGAAAAAGAAAAACATATAACATCAAAAAGCATACATATAATATTATAACATTATGTGGTATGTCTTCTAGCAGAATTTTTAGTGAAGAATAATATAGGGCCACCTCAAAATGTAGCTAGAAAGAGGTTAACAAGGTCAGGAGAACAAATCACATTAAGTATCCTCATAAATATTTCACATTGCACTATTAGAATTCTCATTGCATTTATTTACAAGGAAAAAATTGAATTTATAGCATCAAGGTCTCCTTTGCCAAGGTCTTTGTCCCATAGCTTGATGGGATTTCATCCTACAATGCAAGGTTGCAACAAAGGGTCACATATTATCCTTAATATTAGTGGAGGTTCAGTCATGTCTTCGACTCCTTGCTCTAGAGAGGCCACTATAGAGTCTAATTAGAGTTATTATTGTGCATATTAGTTGGTTGGCATAAGAATCTCATTGATTATTATCCTAGATAATTAACTTAAAGTATACATGGAAGCAGAGGAATCTTAATGCTAGAGAGTGTATATTAGAGAGTGTTAGTGATAACCTAGCTAACTAGTATTGCCTTAATGGTAGTAATTATTGAAGCTAGATAATATTGGATTTTTGTGTCTATTAGTTTGTAGGCATATTGATATTGTATGAGACCTTTGTCCTCGAGTTCTCGAGCTCTTCCCCAGTTATCATAGGAGTTTATAAAAGTGGTGTACAATAAACCCAGATGACTGATGCTATGGTAAGACAAGAAATTTAAGTCTCTGTCCTTGCAAATCATTGCTCCTTGAATGCCCGTAAATGCACAACAAGTATAATTTTATATCAAAATAGGTTTGATACTTTATTGTGATAAAAAAACCACCATAGTTGTGTAATTATGACCCAAAATAAATTTGTAAATATAATGCAATAGTCTCGAATTCATTCATCTTCAGGATGCCCAAAATTTGCATAATGCATAATAATTTATGATGTAGCCAAAGCCTGAGATTCATTCACAAGATCAAATAAACCATGAAAACACGGGAGAAGGGAAAAATAAATCTCTTTTATTCCCTCTCTATCCTAACTATTACAATCTAAGTTCAACCCCTTATAACTACTATCTGGGATTTTCGAAAAAAACTAATTTTAGAAAAACAACTATTTTTTAGAAAAACAACTAATTTTAGAAAATTCTTGCATGACTCCAAAATTGACCACAAACTAAGAGATAACTAGCGTGAAACTATTTTTCAACTCCCTTTTCTGATTAAGCTCATAAATTAAGAGATAACTGATAATTGAAAAATAAAAAATTCTCATAAAAACACTAAAACCTCAATTTGAGGCCTTATATGAAGGAATTTGGCCCTGAAAAAGTGTCAAAATGATGTCGAATTAGACATATTGATCAGCATAGTAGTGAAATCTTTGAGACGCAACTCCCCGTAAAATTTCAGCCCAAATGGATAATCGAGTCAAAATTTATGACCCTCGGAAAATCCCCAAAAAATCCTTGCATCAATTTACCTTGCATGAGTGAGAATGACAATAAATGATGAAGTGAGTGATGGGCATATATATAGTATTTTTTTTCACTTAAACACCTATCTAATTTGTATTTATATTGGTGTTTGGCATGGGGGTTTTCCAAGGTGGAGTCCTAATATTAACCACCTTCAGTAGCACTAGACTAACTTGAAGGTCAACGACCCATGAGCAGGGTGCCTTTGAAGACTAATATGATCCATTTTCCATTACAAGAACCTTTATTAATTTTGTTAAACCCTTGAAGTAATGAGCCGTGAGTATTCATGATTCCTTGACCTTACTCTTTTATTCACTTTATCATTGGAACTGAATCTTAAACCAATGCCTTGTCCATTGAGTTATGGAGTTGTCAAAAAACCAAAATAATCTTTTACAAAGAGGACAAATGGAAATACAACACTTTTAAAATGAAAACTTAATTTTCTATATACAACACTACTCCTCCATTATAATTTTAGGAGAGGGGGAGTAGGAAAGGAAGAGAAAAGGAAAAGGAGGAGAAGGAAGAGAAAAGGAAAAGGAGGAGAAGGGAGAGGGGAAGAAGAATCAGAGGAGGGGGAAGAAAAAGAGAAGAAGGAGAGTAGAGTAGAAGAAAAAGAGGAAGAGGGAGGAGGAGGATAAGGGATAAGAGAAAGAGGAAAAGGAAGAGGTGGAGGAGGGAGAGAGAGAAGAATAGAAATGGGATAAAAAAATATTAATAACGATAGGAGACGGGAAGAAAAAGTGGAGTGGGAGGAAGATGGGAAGAGAGGGAGAAGGAGAAGAAAAGGAGGGGATGAAAAAGAGGAAGAGAAAGGAAGGGAATAAAGGATAAGAGCAGGAGGAGGAGGAGGATTGGGGGAGAAGAAGAGGAGGAGGAGGAGGAGAGGAAGAGGAGAATATAGAGAGGGAGAGAAAGAGAGGAATAGGAAGGAGAAGAGGTAAATGAAGAGAGGAACAGGAAGGAAGGACCCTAAAACTATTTTTTTTTAGTTTGTAATCAAATCTCCAAAACCCATATTTCTTCTCCCATTCAAAACTCAAATCCAGTTTCCAAAATCCAAATTCCATCTCCCATTCAAAACTCAAATCCAATCTCCAAAATATAAATCCCAACTCCAATATCCAAAC
>SNQJ01S0045946.1:45071-69658 GCA_010110895.2 Picea sitchensis
TGAAGTGTTTTGAGTGAATCACCATGCCCTTCAAATCCTGATTTTCTAAATATTTTTTTTCTTCCAAATTATTCTTCTTCTCCACAGTACTCCCCGATATGTCTCTCTTCCAAATCTGTTTCCTGTAAATTTTGGTAAAATAATGAAAATATTGAATACCTTCTTAATATTAAAAAAACTTTATGAAAAGGGTTTAGAGTGAATCACCAAACCCTTCAAATTCTCATATTCTAAATAATATTGTGGTTCCAAAGTGTTTTTTTCCTCCATAGTGTTCCTCTGTATGTCTCTCTTGCAAGTATCTTCCCTGCAAAATTTTACAAAATAATGAAATAGTGAATAGATTTTTAAGATTTAAATGAATTTATGAAATTCGATTCCCGCTCTTTTTTTAATTGTTTAAAAAAAAATGTGTTTTTTTAACATTTTTGGCACGACGGTGCGTTTATGTAAGATGCACTAGTGCGGCCATATTTCATTACGCACCAGTGCATCCATATTATTTGACACACCCGAGACATATAATTGTTTTTTATTAACAAAATCTAGAAACATAATGTGGTTGATCTTTCAACGCACCAGTGCTTATTGTTAATATGTGCAACAGTGTGTTTGTGGTTTATAAGTGCACCAGTATGCATTTAAAGTTATTTGAACTTTTATTTGCACATACAATAGTATATTCATCTCAAATTATCCTTTATGATGAATTCACATGACTTACAATACTTCAATATACATTTTACAGTTTATGTCGCCTTATTCTTAAAAAATGGTTTCAAAACTTTATTCAAACTTAGATTGTGGTATGGTCCTCGAAATTTATTTTAGATATGTATAGAAAAATTTATTGTTAATTTTGTTGAAATGCAGGGAGAAAATCTTATTATGTGATCAAATGGTTAATTCTTCAAATTCCATCACGTTCCATATTGTTCAAAGTCCATCGCGGAGTTCTCTCTTTCCATCTTCAATAAGTTTAAATTACTTTATTTATGTTTTGATTATCTCATTGAATTTTTTTTTATCCATGTCAATCTAAATAAAAATGTATCCAAATTTGCAAGATTTTGATTCAGAATCGAGTTCAGATGCAGAAAATATTCTAGTACCAACTCAAAAATGTCGGAAGGTCTTATCAGGAGCAACATACCGCAAGAAGTTGGTAGATGAAAATGGGCAGTCACTTTACCCTGCCAATTGTGACATTCCATATTCCAATCACAATCCTTGGTCGGCGATGGTAATAATTGTTTGGTATAATGTAAGTTGAACAAACAAATTATTGCATTGTGCTTATTAATATCATCGATGTACTAATGTTCAATATTTTTGAAATTAGGATTCTTCTGATGATGAGCGACCTACCTACCATCTTCTGTTGGACCCCACAAAAATGTCAACCCGAGAGAAAGTTGCAATGAGAGCACAACTCAGAGAGGAAGCGTACCAAGAATGGTTGAATCAATCACCTATTCAATTCCCACTACATCTAGATTCACCAATTAGGAATGACTACAGCAATACTAGTAGTTCTTTAGAAGTTGGAAATGGAGACAATCAAAAAGAGGTTGGTATGGATGATTACTTACGGGATACGAATGCCATGGAGACAATGTTGTTAGATGCATTCCAGAACGACGAGCTAGGGGATGATGATCATATCGATGATACCATTTTCGAAAGCCTAAAATCAGCTTCCACCACCCCTCTCTTTGGACCTAGTGCTCGGTCAAAGTCTACCCAGCTTGGGACAAAAATCTTACTTTACAATGTGAAAGAAAAGTTTGGCATGTTAAATGCATGTTTCTCGACAATATTGAGGTAATTGACCAACAAGTGCCTTATATTAATTTTATGAAATCTTGTCACAGTACCATCAACATTAGAAATGGTTTCTTTTATAAATGTTAAATGTTCTTGTATTTTTAATTTTATTTCCCACTAATTGCAGGATATTCAAAGATAAGGTTCTTCCTAGTGATAAAATTTTTTCCCGATAGTTGCAAAGAGGCAAAGAAGTTGTTGAAAATGTTGGGTGTTGAGTATATATCATATCATGCATGTTTGAATGATTGTATTCTATGTAGAGGAGAATATGCAGACAAAGAGATATGTCTAAAATGTGGGCATGACAAGTACCATAAATCAAATAAAATGGTAAATCGCATGGTCCTCCTCATAATATATTGAGGCACATGCCTATTATCCCAAGGATTCAAAGGCTCTTTCATTGCAAATAATTATCTATGTTACAGGGATGGCATGCCTCGCACAGAAGTGAGTTGGGAGTTATGTGAATCCCAACATATTCAATAGCCATGAAGCATATAGAGAATACATGACCAGAAAAATTCAAGGATGAAGTATGAAATCAAAGACTCGGCATAGCAATGGATGGTGTGAACCTATATTCCCTCCAAAACACCAACTATTATGTTTGGCTTGTAGTAGTGATCAATAACAATATCCCCCCATGGTTGTCTATGAAGAATGAACATCTTATGTTGGCTCTTATAGTCCCTAATAGAAGACAAGTGAAGAATATGGATGTCTACCTACAACCATTGGTAGATGAATTGAAGGAATTATGGGAAGGGATACATGTATATGATGTATCAAGACCAATCGCAATAGAGAGGAGTTTTACATTATATGGCGTATGTTCTTACACCACACATGATTATCCAGGCTTAGGAGTTTGTTCTGTTAATTAACATGTTTAATGATTTGTTTATATACGTAACAATATTTATTTGCATATTTTATTTGTTGTGATTGACATTCTATTATTAAACACTAATGTGTTATGTATACAATAATTTTGCAGGTCTTGTAACTAAAGGTTATCATGGATGTAAATGTTGTGGACCTTCTCTGAATGCTAGGTGATCCAACCACCTACAAAAGTCAGTGTATGACTGCTCAAGGGTATTCCTCCCAGAAGAACACCCTTATAGAAGAGAAACATCTGCTTTCAATGGTAAACCAGAGAGAACCCAAATGCTTGCAATAATGACACCAACAGAATGGCTTAGAGCATATGAGAGAGAGAAGGAGAAGGAGATTATAGAAATTTTCGATTCAAATGGGGAGCCTATGTTCGATGATCCAGAATTCTTCGTCACCTATGTTGAGAAATTGCCCATTGGGATGAAAATGAAATCTATCTTTTAGGATCTCCCCTGTTGGGATCATCTCAAGATTTCCCACTTACTATATCCCATGCATATATTTAAAAATCTTTCATCTTCTTTATGGAGTCACATATCATCAAAAGAAAGTGACACATTGGTTGTGAGGAGAGATCATATTTCTTCAAAAACTAAAAAGAAACATTAGCCAAGACAAGAAAGTAGAGGAGAGGTTGGTCCCTCTTGGTATTTCAAAGAAGGTAATGTCCCATGGATTTTGAAGAAAGAAGATCTTTCTTTGGCAAAGGAAGTTATATTGGGTGTGACGGTGCCCTTTTTATATGGGTCTTCCCTATGACATTGCTTCATTGTGCATTAATACCATTTGTTGGGGTTGAAATCACATGACCATTTGAACTTTCTAAAGGTACAACGTATGTCAAAAATATGATTTTATTATTTGTAATTTTTATTTTTATGCCATGGGATAAAACATAATTAATTTTGTATGTGTTTACTTTGTAGTGTCATTATCCTTTGCTCGTTTGAGGGTGTGTGAACCATGATTTCCCCCGTGACCTAAAGTGTGCCATATCTAAATTATTTGCATTTGTACATTAGATCACATCAAAGGAGATTCATATGACTAACATTCCATGGTGGCGTCAAGAGATTGCTAAGATTGTTTGTATGTTTAAGAAGGAACTACCATTGAGTTTCATGGACTTGTAGGTTCATCTTATAATTCACCTAGTAGATGAGGTTGAATTAGTCGCGGTGGTCTCATGTCATTGGATGTTTTTTTTAGAGAGGTACATGAATAAATTGAAACGATTTGTTCATCAGAGGGAAAAACCTAAGGGGCCTATGGAAAAGGGGTACATATCATATGAGTCTTTCTATTATGCCAGTGAGTACATCAAGTAGATCGACAACAAAGAAGGTGCAATGATTTGGGATGACAAAAGGGATGAAGACAAAAGAGAAGGAGTGTTGGCACAGGGGAAAACCCAGGGTTCAATGCTTCAACAACACACCAACAAAACCCTAACTATCGGCCCTTTCGGCAACACCTACGAAGCAGATGAAGTCTCACCCGAGGTAGAGGCAGGGGTGGTTGCAGGACTCAAATGTCTGCAACCTAGCTGGGACACAGATCTATGATTACAATACCTTAACAGAGCATTTAGCAGTTATCATTCCTTAGTATCTAGCCTTTGTTTACAGCGCAGATAAACCCTAATTACAGAGCAGTACATTATTCAACAAGATCTAACACATTCAAGCACTAAGCACATAAAAATAGACCAGATCTGGTACTCATTCACATCACCAAGCACTAAGCTATCATATCGGATACATCTAAACATACATTATTGTACTAAACATAAATCATATGAGAAATAAAACAACCATAATGCACAAAGAAACCATAGCATAGGATATACATGGTTCACCCCCAAGCTGGGCCTACGTCCACCAACTCTTCTTCTCTTTATTGCCTTTTGTCAATCATCTACATGCACAGAGCCACAGGATCCTACTCCGCATAAGACAAAAGATCTGTGCGCACTCCGCCAGATCCTCCTTCCTTGAGCTAGGTTACAGCACAAATCCTTCTTACAACCTACACAATCTTCTTACATCCACTTGCACTTAGCTCTGCCAGTGTCCAACACAGCATGCACAAAGCATTTATAACTATCACTTGCACTTAGCATAACATCACACATATGCACATATTGTCTCCTCTTACATTGCCTAGACATATTTTTATACATTACAAAAGGGCCTAGACATGGGTAAACCCATGGGTCGACATTCCCATACCCGTTACATCAGCCCAAAACCCAAAAATCCCTAAAAGGGGGTCGAGATCCCACGATCTCTGCTTTGACTTGCGTTCTACCTTCGCCAGCCTGTTGAAGTCCCAAAAAGTGGTCAACAGTGACCAAGGATCTTCAAAACTTGGTCAAGGGCCAATAGGCCCCCAACACTCACATGTGAATTATCTCGAGTCACTCTGATCTGGGTAGCTCCGCCTCAAAATCCTCGATCTTGGCTCGAGTTGCTTCAACCTGCTGCTTCGCCAGGGTCTCCTGCTCAGAGAATTCCTGAATAACTGCCTCTTTCACAGGTTCTTCCAAGCATTTTTCGACTGCAATGACTACTTGCTCCAGCTCTGCTCCTCGGCCTTCAATTTCCTCAAACATTTGGCAAGATTCATCCTGGACTGGTTGGAGCCTCTGAGTCACTTCCATGACTTTTCTCTATATGGTATGGACCTGTTCCTAAGCAATGCATTGTTCCTAGGAACTTTTCATCCTCTCAAATGCTGACAGGAGTTTCAACTACGCCTGTACTATCGTTGCTTGTCTCTTTTCCTCCTAGAGTTGTGACTCCGATGTCTTTAGTTCAAGGTCCTCAGTAAGTTTCTCATAAGTCTGCGCACTTCCACTGCTAAGTTGTTTACATTCAAAAACTAATTCTTTGATCCTCTCAACTGCGCTCCAAGCAGTGGCTTCTCTTTGGTCTCACACGTCTTGCGGAGTACTTGGTATTGTTTGTAGCTCTAGATTTGTTATTCTCTGTTGAAGCTGTCATATGGTTTCAACAAGCTTCGCTACTTGGTGCTCCACTTGGTCTTCCTCCTTTTTCTCTAAGCCCGTCATAGAGCGAAGTGCTCTGTTGACTGCTTCTTTTACTCCAACCTGCTCCCCAAGCAGTTGTTCCTTCTCTTTCTAGATTTGCACTCTCTCCTTCTCTTGTTGGATTTGCGCTCATTTTCCTGTTGTGCAACTCGGCGTTGCTCTATCACTTCCTCTTATGCTTGCTTAAGTACCACTGTGGCATGTTCTTTTTCTTCCTATGCACAATGAAGGTGACCTTTGGTCACATCATCTATTCAATGGAGTTGGATAGGCTCATCTCCCAACTTTGGTTCTTCTGATGGTGGGGGCACAGTGGAAACTGCGTGGCTGGAGTGAAGGGCTTGTTGTACCCCTCTCGGCTTTGCTTCAAGCCTTTCATACATGGTCTCTTACTTGGCTTAATTTCTCTGCAAAATATCTTTCGAGGCATCTGATACAACTGTGATGATAAAGCTGAAGTCATCGAGCATGAGCACAGTTTGCAGCTTGGTCTTACTAGCGTTTGACTTCTTTTGCGATGTGGGTTTCGTGGGAGAAACCTTTCTTTTGTTAGATGGCTATGCGTCATCAGGGGGATTATGTGGCGGTGTTACTTTGCCTTGCTTATGTTTGTCTTCTTCTCCATTGTGCTCTTCTTTGTCTACTTCGTCATCACCTCCTCCGCTAGGTGATTCTGAAGAAGTCTCTTCTGATGCGTTGTTCAGCTTCTGTACCTATTTTGTCTTCTTCCTTCTGCTAGTTTCAAGTGTATCGTACCCTTCACGAGTGACCATCGGGCTTCCGATTAGTTCGGGGTTGGATAGTTCTGCGGGGTCAACTTGGACAAGGAGCTCTGCAGGCCATTCCTTTGTTATTTCTTCTAGGTCCTCCTCTGTGAGTTTGTAGTAACTTTGTAGTACTTCTTTGTGTTTGTCTCCATGCGCAGTGATATAGGTAAAATGTATGTTTGCGTGGAAGTTCACAAATGGCCGGAACCTGTGCAGGGTGTTCGGCATCATACAAGGGATAGCCTCAATAGCCCTCTTTAAATGCAGGTAGTAGGTGTGGAACACCGCGTTTGACTGCCATTTTTTCCCATATTGCTCGAATACTAGAGCGTGGTGAACTTCGCGGCTAAGGGTTCATATGGCTCTATTTCAAGGAAGGTCGCACCTTCCGGCATCTCCCAAGCTATGAATGCGATAAGGATCAGCAGTCCACTAAAGTGGAACTCATAGCCCCGATCCCGAGCTTTGCGACAGTCTTGTTCTAACCGGTTCACTAAGTAGCTTGCACAGTTCATTTTTATCCCCTCCACGTATTTTCCTGCGAGGTCAACAACAAACCCCGTGACCTGCGTGAGTCTGTTCTTTCTTACTAGCTTACCATCAATCAACTAGAAAGCGAGGCGCACTGCACCATTTTGGATGGAGGCTACCTTGTAGCCTCACTTCCCCTTCTCCACATTGTCGTATTTATCTTTAATCTTATGTGCCAGGGAACGGTCTACAGCCTTTCCTAGCTAAAAGTCTTGCGAGTTTGGTCCCTGCATGCTCAATACGGTGATCTGATGGATCAGCGTCAGATCGACGGTGATGCATCTGTCTAGCCAAAAATAACCACCATGGAAACTCGACAGCAGGAGCTTAACGCACGCATTAACCTCTCGGTGCCTTCCAAAATGGGGTATCTTCATTACATTCAGGATGGTGGACTGCACGAGGTCCATAGTCCATGGTTGGGGGATTATCCTCAACTTCTTCCCCTTCGTTCTAGTCAAATACCTGTGAGGTGCGAGCATGCTAAAGTTCTTCTGGTCTCCCAAGTTGAAGTTGTTGATCTTCAATGTCAGAATATTATCCTATTGAGGCTTACCTTTGCGTATCTCCTTCAGGAGGTATGTAGTAATCAGGGTGTAGTCAAAGTCCCTGGGAACACTGTCACGATTCACCGCACCAGCCAAAGGCGGGATGTAGTCAGGCAGGATAGATGAGATTAACTTCACATTTTCCAAGTCATCTCGATGCTTGGTTCTTTTCTCGGCCACAGCTCAGGATGGTTCGGATCCCTGAGCAGTCGACAGGGAGGCTTGCACTCCTCTCGTCGATGAAGCTTGAATTTCGACGAACATCACCTTCTCAGCCATAAGTTCAATTAGAAATTCTTTGATAGATTTTTCTACGGCGCTGAGTTCATCCGACATGCAAGCTTGAGATCGAAAAACTCAGGTTGATTAACAAACGCTTAATGCAATGGAACATGTGGCGAAGTCTCGGTAAACACAGTGCGGCAATAATGAGTTCTCTTGGATACAATTCGCAAAAATGTTCTCAGTGCAACAGTCAACGGAATAAGTAGATAGTGATGTAACAGATCCCTCCAACGGACAATAAGCCTTCATCAATGTAGTTATGTCCATTACGGTGTGGTCCCAATGGTTCAATGGCAAGTTTTTTTATCATAATTGTTGTTTTAACCGTTCGGGAACGGAAATATAACGGTCATAATGCCTCTAACGGTTATATTGCTCCGCCATGGCGAAGTGTCAATCTGAGTTGCTCAGATATTCTGGCGAAGTTCGAATTCGAGAGACCTTCCTTCTGCGAAGTCTTCTCTGGAACTTCCTGTAACTTCTCTAACTTTGCTTTCTTCTTGTTGATCTTTCTAGCCTTCTTCCCTATGATCTATGTCTTGGTATTCCTCTTTCCATTCTGATTCTTATCTCCTCTTGGCATAGTAACTTCGTGATGTTGGTGGTCTTTCCTAAGGTTCAAGGGCAATACTTCTTCTTTTTCTGGGTAGGTGCTCTAATCTCCTATACAGACAAGTGTTTCAAGTCTTCTTGTGTTCTTTCAACTTCGACATCTAGATTTATGGTCCTTGGTAGCTTCGACTAGTTTTCTTTTTATTTTAGTAAGTGTGTTATTCTCTTAGCCATGAAGTCTCTTAGGTCTTGCTTTTTCTGTTCTAGAGCTTCCTCTTCTTTTCTTCAGGTCTGATCTTTCTCAATCCAGGTTTTTCCTATTAACATAGCAAATGGGGCGTTGTTCTCAATAAATCTAACAACCTCAAATTCTTCCTTTGTCGAAGTTCCATGAGAAGTCATAGATGTTTGGGTAAGTCTTTCACATAGGGTTATAAACTTTCCTCTAAATAATCCTATTCATCCCAATGAAGGAATCATAGCAGGCTTTCCCGAAATTTCTCGAGTTCTTTCTGTCATGATATTCACTTGTATTTCCTCATCCATAACACAGTCTATGTCGAAGTCTCCTATTCTTTTTTCTATGCACTTTTTTTCTTTGAAGATCTCTGATAAGACGATATCTTTGTGGTCATTCAGAGTTTCTTTCATTTGTAGTAATACAGTCTCTGATTCTTTCTAGGGTTCTACCATGGTCTTAGTTTCTTGGTCTTCCTCAGGGTTTTCTTGTCTCATATTCATTCTTTCAACCTTAGCAATCATTCTAGGGAAATCTAGAACTTCATGGTCCATAGCTTTACAACAAATACAACTAGCTTTTCTACCATGGCATTCCTTAGAAGGATGTCTCGGTCTTCTGCAACTATAAAAAAGACTTAATCCTCTCTTTCTCTTAAATGATCCCCAGCCTTTATTGTACTGCGCACTAAGATCATGATGGATAACCTGCAGAAAACTCTTCCTAGGATCCTGCATCAATTTGTTAGTCCAAAAGTCATTTCTATGCATATGAATAACATATCTTTCACAATATCTATCATAACTACTCATATCAAATCTTCTTTCTTCTAATTGTGCCCTATTTTTCAGACTAGGACAAAATTTATCAAACATACCTAGATCCATACTTTCGAAACAAATATTTCCACTTATCCTACCTTTAAGAAAGCACAAAGCTTTCAGATCTTATCTCTTCAATCAAAAAAATTCATTGTTCTTGCCTTTATCAGAGCACAAATCTTTCAGATCTTACCTCTTTTCTTCAGATCTGCCTCCTTTCTTAGTATAGAGCTTCGTAATTCAAGTAGAGTACTACATACTAGGGAAATATATCTATGCACGGAGCTTCCTCTTTTCGTCAGTTCCCAGTAATCACAGTTTTAGGTCCCGACAACGGAACCATTTGTTGGCACAGGGGCAGACCCAGGGTTCAACGCTTCAACAACACACCAACAAAACCCTAACTACTGGCCCTTTTGGCAACACCTAGGAAGTAGATGAAGTCTCACCCAAGGAAGAGGCATAGATGGTTGCAGGACTCAGATGTCTGCAACCTAGCTGGGACACAGATCTATGATTACAATACCTTAACAGAGCATTTAGCAGCTATCATTCCTTAGTATCTAGCCTTTGTTTACAACGCAGATAAACCCTAATTAAAAAGTAGCGCAGTATTCAACAAGATCCAACACATTCAAGCACTAAGCACATCAAAATAGACCAAATTTGGTACTCATTCACATCACCAAGCACTAAGCTATCATATTAGATACATCTAAACATACATTACTGTACTAAGCATAAATCTTATGAGCAATAAAACAACCATAATGCATAAAGCAACCATAACACAGGATATATGTGGTTCACCCCCAACCTGGGGCTACATCCACCAACTCTTCTTCTCTTTATTGTCTTTTGTCAATCATCTACATGCACAGAGCCATAGGATACTACTCCTCATAGGATAGGAGATCTGTGTGCACTCTGCTAGCTCCTCCTTCCTCAAGCTATGTTACAGCACAAAGCCCTCTTACAACCTACACAAGATTCTTACATCCACTTGCACTTAGCTCTGTCGGTGTCCAACACAGCATGCACAAAGAATTTATAACTATCACTTGCACTTAGCACAACATCACACATATGCACATATTGTCTCCTCTTACATTGCCAAGACATATATTTATACATTACAAAAGGTCCTAGACATGGGTAAACCCATGGACCGACATCCCCATACCTGTTACATAAGCCCAAAACCCAAAAAGCCCTAAAAGGGGGCCGATATCCCACGATCTCCGCTTTGACTTGTGCTCCACCTTCGACAGCCTGTCGAAGTCCCAAAAAGGGGTCAAAAGTGAACAAGGATCTTCAAAACTTGGTCAAGGGCCAACGAGGAGAGTTTCTCCAAACGAATGGAAAAAGGTGCTTGATAAATAGTAAGTGACTTATCGTTTGTCAAATTTCTACATAGTAACTATTCACATTGAACTTCATAATGTGTATCTTCATGATCTCATATGTACTATATGTTGGTTTGAATTAGTGAATACATCAACAAATTTGGAAATTGATGCCATCAATAAATTCATTCTTTACAATTCGGAGGCAACACAGCCATGGGTTGCATTGTACGAACAGAAGAGGAGGAAATGGAAAAGTGACAAGAAAGAATTCAAATGGTTGAATGGTAGAAGCATGCCTTATCCTGATCATTTAAAAGAAAATATGCCAATGATATGCCCCAACAGTTGGGTTACTAACCAAGTGAGAGCGAAATATGGTGCATCTGGTCGTTACCCATGTGAAGAAGAGGATGCACTAAACATAGGGATTGGTTGCAGCAACTCGGTAATAATATTTTTTTGTACATAATTTTTAACTTTGTAATGCACAATTGAATTGTAAGTACATCTATATTATTTTATATTTTAATGGTCGGGTTATTAGACACATATTGACACTATGATTTGTTCATTTTTTTATTGGTGCATTTGTTCTCATCTATGTGGGTATATGGACATCATTTTTGCACAGAGGATGTCGATGATGGACACATGACACAAGACTATGGAGTGGAAGTCGAGTCCGACCAATCTAATCGTGCTAGCCACAATGATCAAAACACCATACAGGGAAAGTTAGGTTACATCGGAAATATACAAGAGATCATTCGGGTGGACTTCTCTTCTTTCCAATGTGTTATTTTTAGGTGCAAGTGGTGGGACACCTTTGATCGGAATAATGTAAAGGAAGATTGTGATAGTGGGATGATATGTATCAACTCTAAAAAGATGTGGGATCAAGCTAAGGAGCCTTATGTTTTCCCAAAACACTGCAACCAAGTGTTTTTTTACCCAGATGTGTTGGATAGGGACTGGTGGTTTATATTAAGACACGGCCCTAGATCAAAACATATTTTTGAGAACAACAGTGTCATCATGCCAAGCGAGGAAGATAATGAGAATGATGACAATAGAGAGTGATATGTACATGTTTTATTTCATCTTTAATATTGGTGTTGTATCATTTTGTTATATTATTTATTTCGCTAATTATAATGTTTTTTATTCATCTTTTGACAGAGGAAATGTTAAGTTAATTATAACAAATCTTTGAACAATTTTAGTTGGTTAACAGTGAATTTGATGTGCAATGTATTTGTCTTTCAAATTGTTTGTGATTGCATGGAACGTTTGTTTTTTGAACATATTTATATGTCGTTGCATATATTTAAAAATGTTTCATCTTCTTTAAGTATTTCCAACTGTGAAATCCTCAAAAATGTTAAATGTCTAGTTGAACTTTTAATGGGATATGAAATTCTACTTTTTATGTTGATATAATTAAATGTAATGATATGGTTGATATGCATGTTTAATAATATAACATTTTTTGAGGATATGTTAACATGATGATTCAAAAACTAAGATTATGTTCATTTATTTTGTAGATTTAAAAGTAAGATTAACAAAAAAAAATGTGGTTTATGATTAAAAATTTTAATTTATAACATGATTTTGTGATAATTTGGTTTTTAACTAAAGTAGTGTTTGTTAGTTTACATACTTTTATCATTGCTTTTGAAAATATTTATAAAATTATGCCCCCAATGTTGAATAAAACCACAACTAATGAAGTAATATTTTAAAATTTGATAGCAATCAACTTTCGAAATATTGACAAAAATAACAATAGGAAGATTTGTATCCATAAAATTTTAAAGCCAATAGAATGCTTATCATTGGAGATCATAATTTTTTTATAATAACAATTTTTAGTGTAGAAGACTTGATTCAAAAAGAATAATTAGTGCAATGGAAAATAATATTTATTCATATGTAATTTGTTTTTCGAAAAAACAAATAGTTAAAATGAATATGTATAATGAACTATCTATGCAATTATAGTTTCAATTTTATAATTATAGTTTCAACCATATTGAACTTTTTAATTTATAAAAATAAACATGATGATGATAACCATCTTATAACAAACATAAACAACATCTAAAATACACATTTATATTCGCTAGCTAACATCATCTAATTAGGTATACCTCTAGCACATACAAACATCATTAATTAGCTAGCACACATATCTAATAATTTAANTGATGATGATAACCATCTTATAACAAACATAAACAACATCTAAAATACACATTTATATTCGCTAGCTAACATCATCTAATTAGGTATACCTCTAGCACATACAAACATCATTAATTAGCTAGCACACATATCTAATAATTTAACAGGGAATCATCATTGTGATCACATCTAAAAAAAGACAAGCATTTTCTAACATCATCATCACACACATCTAACAAGCATCATTTAACATACACATCTATCAAGCACATTTAACATTAAACATATCTAACATGACCTAAAAATGTACACATCAACATGATCAATAGAAAAAAAAACACCATATATATATATANCATGATATATATATATATATATATATATATATCATGGACAAGTCAAATAACTGCTATAACATATCTAGTCCAGACGATGGAATAATCTACATATCTACAATAGTAGTGGAGGTTTGGTCTATAGTGGAAGATGATGGATGATGAATAGGTTTGGCATGTGTTAAGGAAAAGATATGAATTGATCTTACTCAAACATTTTCAGATCCTACTTGACTAAAGCAAGATAGACGAGAATATCACCCTATGTTTATAGCCATGAAAATCGATATCCTACTTCACGAGTATTGTTTACAAGTGCTTAGGCTATTTTATTTTTTGTGAATAAAAGATTGTTGAAAAAATCATTTTTTATGTAGTTTTATGAACGTATCAGATGTTGAAATAAATATAGAGACAGAAGTAAAGACACCAAGTCAATAATCAAAACAGATGAGACATAAAGAAATCCTTTATTTCATTCCAATTCATCAAACAATCGTTCTCTTTACAAAAATTCCTGAGGAAGTTTTGGACCAAAGTCAAACTTAGACGTCCCCAATGAAACATACAAAAGGACTTCTGACAGAAAATAAAAAAAATTGGATCGGCTTGCCACAGATTGTTGCCCACTCGACTCTGCACAATAGCCTTTGTCAGTCATGAAATCTAATTCATAAACAGACAAGTCTACACAGACTATCAAAGATAGATCAACACCTCTGAAAAACAAGTGTATGAATGATGTAATTCAGCCATGAATCTTGGTGTCTACAATAGGACCCTACTATCATAAAAAAGAATTAGGCTTCTAATGAATTACGGAATGAATGAAAATTGAATTATCTCAACAAAAACTCAAAGAGAAAACCTTAGTATGCTTCTCCTTATATTCCCTTTGTTCCTCCCTTTCCTTTTGTCTTTAAGCAAATTAGAATTGGTTGAAGTAGTTGAACTACTTCCTTAGTTAAGTTAACTAAAACTCAACCAACTTTTAGTTAGGGGGGAAATTACTAAATCATAATAAGGGTTTTTAAATAAACAAATGTTGCATGGCAGTGGAGTCCCTACCAGGTTGGGATGGAAGTAAATGTGAGGTAGTAGAGACACGTGGGTAGAAAGTTGAAGTAGATGTGGTTTGCATGCAGAACATAGTAAAGTGAATATATAGTTTTATACATATGAAATATGTACTTTTATACATACGAAATATGTACTTGTTTAAAGTATATATTTAGATTTAGACATACGAAATTTGTACTTCTATAAAGTATGGGGATGAGATTTTATAGAGCATGCACGGAGCCCTCATTGCATACTGCCAGTTTTTGGATCGTGGGTTCTCGGGGTGGCGGGTTCAAAGTTGGGCCTCTTATGTTCCGTGGCCTACAAATAGCACCGACAGTTCTGTGATATACAAAATGACAGGCGGAGTGGTGGACTATAGAAATTTATCAGAAATTAATAATGTCAGTTATACAATAGAATAGTAATAAGGTTTGTTACATAGGTTCGTGGAGAAAAACACCAAAAAAATAGCATTGTCGAACTATTTTGCTTTAAAACTAAGGCTTTTCTTGGAAAAAAAAGATATAGCATTGCCGAATTGGTTTTCTTTGCACATGTTTTACAGCGCATGGACGGAGTGGTCATTCCATACTTAGCCAGTTTTTGGATCACGGGTTCTCGAGCTGTCAGTTTCAAAAATGGGCCTTTGTTGTTCCATGCCCTATACAAATTGACAAGCGGGCTTGTGAACTATACAAACTTATTATAAAATAAATAATAGTTGTTGCATATCTCTGGAAATTACATCAACATTTAAAAAATCAACGTCGTTGAAAACCAAAAAATTAGCATACAATAGGAATTTTGCACCCAACAATTATGTCATATACATGAGACAGTAATTTATAGAAGAATATAACATTGTACGAAGATTTATAGTAATTTGTATAATGTTATAAAACTTCATACACTTTGTACTGAACAATTACGGAGTTGCGGGTTCGCGGAGTCCCGGGTTCACGCTTTTCATGTCCAGTGTGTTACGTGATATACATCTTGCACCAAAGACTTTCGTCATATACATTTTGCAACAAAGAATTTCGTGATATACATGACACAGAGCAATTTATAGAATATTATAACGTTGTATGGAGATTTAAAGTAATTTATATAACACTATAACATGTCTTAGTTAATGAATAGTATAAGCAATTTTTTTAATTTTATTCAATAGTTTTTTTTTATAAGTAAGATTGTATAAAAGTTTGTCAAAATGAAGGAGTACAGAGAATTTCCATGGTTTCAAGCTATAAATACTGAGCTTCCCTGAGGGAAAACCAACTCAGCCAGCCAAACCGCTTCATAAATTAAGTGTAGATTGTCATTGATGCAAAAAGAGTTCAAAATTCTAGCCCGTAAGGGTGGGCACTAGAACTGTGGAAAGTGTAGATAGTGTAATTATAATAACCATGGACAAATGCATGAAAGGTCAGCATGCACATGACAAAACAACAGACAAAAACAACAGAGATCATCGGTATGGGTTGTAGTGCGGCGATGCAGCCATGAGAAAGGCGTGAAATGTAGTGTCCCTGGGAGGAGGCAGCTCCTTCTGGACTAGTGTGCGGTCCAGTTGCATAGCGTTCTCTGTCTCTGCTGGCAGATGCTCTTCCTTCTGGACGTCCTCCAGGCGTAATGGAAGCCTCTGTTCCTCGCAGTCTGCATCTACGTGGACCAAATTTTCCAGTGGCAACACTGGTGCCGAGGTTGTTGTTGCTTGGGCTGTTGTTGATTGGGTTGCCTCTAGAGCAAGGAGATGAGAACCTTGTAACGCGAAGAGAAACTGCAGGAGTCGAGAGGCTTTGTCGTCCAGGGTCTGTAGGCAGAACCGAAGGTCGTCCATGTCCCGACGCAGGTCGAATACCAAGCTCTACACCAGTGCAAGGCATGTTTTCCACTCGCATT
The DNA here is from genome assembly GCA_010110895.2 of Picea sitchensis. Taxonomy (NCBI): domain Eukaryota; kingdom Viridiplantae; phylum Streptophyta; class Pinopsida; order Pinales; family Pinaceae; genus Picea; species Picea sitchensis. The sequence goes on from SNQJ01S0045946.1 coordinate 61,440, forward strand.
TTGGGTCAGCGTTGGAACCCGCTCAAGATTGGGGTTGTCGTCGCGAATTTTGACTGGCTTTCGGACCATCCATCTAAAATTGGGTGTCGTGAAGTTGGTCATGAAGCCTTCCCGAATTAGAGCATAGACGGAACCCTCATTCCATACTTAGCCAGTTTTTGGTTCGTGGGTTCTCGGGCTGGGGACCTGAAAAGCGGGTTTATGTTGTTCCATGACCTTCAAATAGTATCGAGAGTTTCGTGATGTACAAACTGATAATGGGACCTGCGGACTATTTGAATTTCAAGGGGCTCGTGTCCCAAAAATTTAACATTCGGGAATTACTTTTCTTTACATAGGTTTTACACACGGTGGTGGACAAATGTACAAAAAATATAGTACCAATGTATGTTACATAGGGTGGTGGACAGGAGGAACAAATAAATAGCATTCCCAAATTAGTTTTCTTTAAAACAGGGGCTCTTGGATACAAGAAATTGGAATGTATCAAACTATAGGTTCTTGGAGAGCATAAATTGTACATAGCAAAAACGTAATTTTTTTAAGTAGATATTTACTTTTATACATACGAAATATGTACTTTTATAGAGCATGTACGGAGCCCTCATTCTATATAGTGTGACGGAGCTCAGATTACATACTTAGGCAGTTTTTGGAGCGTGGGTTGTCGAGCTGGAAAGCTAAAAATTGGAAAAAAAAATGAAACGTGTTACATATTCCTGGAAATTTAAAGAAACATATATATGTGTGAAATATGATATGTCAAATTTGAGTGAGTGATTTATGTCATACTTTATTTTGAAAAAGAAAAAAAGAGAATAGAGATAAAATAAATAGAATGACTTCACATTCAGCATAGTTGAAGATAAAAAAATCCAGGAAGACATAAATATATAAGGAGACAAAAGAATAGTTTTTTTGGAATATATGAAAAAAATAATAGTTTGTTACATATCCCTGGAAATGTAGATGTGTTTGTCATATAGACTGGGATTGGGGCTCCCGCGGACCATATAAACATAAATACATACAAGAAATAGGAGTGTGGAAAGAACTTGGACATGCTAGAATGTAATACCTGAAAAGTAGAAATGGGAAGATCAGTTTTTGCCTATAGATTTCTACTCAGAAAAGGAATAACTGGATTGATAAAGAAAGGACTATCACTATACACTTACAGGGATGGTACGTATAAGTAATTTTTGTGTTTGGTTGGTCATGCCTTTCCCTGCTGGTTTTTGTGGGCAGCCCACTTCAATAACTGGATTGATACACAGAGGATTTATGCATTTTCCTGTTGGATTTCATGGTTGATCCACTTCAAGTTCTCTTCGGTATAGCTTCTCAAGGGGGCGACGTTGATGTCATTGTGGATTCGAATGTTGAAAAATTCATTTTCTAATTCGCTTAGATCAATTGAAAGTTTACACAGACATTCATGAATGTCTCCATTCTGTAGCGAATACCCGACTAGCCAGTTGTCCACCTATTCTTCATCATATTCAACAATTCTGTAAAAAAAATCTAAAGACAAGGCCTTCAAATTATACACTTGTTGATCAAAAGCTAGCTTGGTTAACGTCAGCGAGTTGAGGATTAAGCTAGGGTCCTGGAAGTCGTTTGTCTTTCCTGCTAATTCTATTTTGGTGATCTTTGTGAATAATGTTTCTTTCTTTGATATTGCTTGCTCACACGATAGCACGATTAGGTACAGGTTCTTCACTTTTTGTTTCCAGCATGCTTCTAAATGAGTGAGCCTTTTTTTGGACGGGAGATCATGTTGTCTTCTTCTCGTCTCTGGCATGTTGTTGACATGAAAGGCGAAAGGGATGAACGGATGCACATAGAAAGGTTCTTCATTCTTTAAATTCGTCTGCAGAAGTAGGAGCAAGTTATGTGCCCTGCTCCCCTGGGAATCCATATTATGTGATGTTTCCTAGGCCTTGGAAATCAGTTATATTCTTTTGTTAATATTTTTCTCCACATATCCTCTACAGGATGCAAGGAAGCTAGAGGACCCTTTTAGATTTTTTGTGGGGGTGCATGTAGTCACAGGCATGACTATTTCCAAGGAACTGACAAGCAATGGCATAGGAAACAAAGCTTCCTCTAATTCCTTAATCCGGTTCTTTAGTCTAGAATTTTCGGCTTCAATGACTCCAACGGAATCATGAAGAGCATCTTTGGTTGCCCTGTGAAGTTCATAGATTTTGGATGCGTGCATATTGGCAAGGTCAAGTTCTGAACGATGTTTTCTTTTCTTATTTTTTATATCTCTTTTTTCAATGATTAATTTTTTTATTCGGTTTCAAAAACAACGCTCTGGAATATGAAGGATTCATCTTCGTCAAAAATTTTGGTACCAACCATGTCCATTGAGCAGGCATGTTAAATTACATGTGTGGGCTGATCAAGGTTGCAGAATATGCTTTCTAGATTAGCATCAAGATCCATGTTTTGACGGTAAATTTCGGGTTGCTCTGCCTCCCCTACAATTCTTTTTTCGTTCTTCTGCACGGGAAGATCTTGAGGAATATCTTCACCGTATCTCTACAAAAATGTTGTGGAGATGTTGGCAGTAGTTTATCAAAAGGTTGGCTGGCTCCAGACGCTGCTTGAAATGAAGAAATGGAGGGGACAATATAACCCCCCGCAAACATTGCTTCAATGTGTGCGAATGGAAAATCTCCTCATTAATGACAATATCTATGTGTGTTGTATGGTGACCTGTTAGAAGTAAAGCATAGTTATTGCAAACTTAGAAGTGTGAAGATGAGGGTTACAGTGAAGAACATTTAAGGATTGGAGGTTTCGTGATTGAACCAAGCTGGCGACATGCGAATGACATTGCATGGCATTTGAAATTAAGACTGGGAAGCGATTGGAGGTTTCGTGAAGGAAGCAAGCTGGCGGCATGTGAATGACATTCCATGGCATTTGAAATTAAAACTGGGAAGGGAGAAGAAAATGCTTCACAAAAATTGCATTAATGGCAAAACTTCTCGAGCCTTGCACGCATCAATGACAACTTAGATGGTAGTTGCACGATGACCTGTTAGCATTAAAGATTTAGAAAGAAGACATACACACACACACACACACACACACACACACATATATATATAGTATTTTTTACTATGCACATGTGCGAAGGTAACAGCCACGGGGAAGAGCAAGGAAGGAAGGAATGGCCAAGTCTGAAAGTGCATGGTTCAGGATCACAGGTTCTCGGGTGGGCGGATTCAAAAGAAGGCCTCTATTGTTCGGTGTTCTACAAGTAGCACACAAAATTCCACGATATACAAATTAAGAAGAGGACTTGCGGTATGGCCGAGATTTGATATACCATCTACATTTTTTGGATCACGGGTTCTTGGGTTGGCGGGGTCAAAAATGTCACTCTATTGTTCAGTGCCTTGCAAATATCTTATGATAATAAATTGAGAAGTGAATTTGCAAGGTGGTCGGCTCAACATTCTACTCCAGGGCTAGTGGGCTCCCACAAACAAGCAATACATATTTGTGGGTTGTACATTGGGTCGATTTCTGCCATATAGAAATTGGGTTCTCGGGCTAGCGGGTTCAAAATTTCCTAAGCAAAGCAAAGGGCTCCGTCCAACTCCCACTGCACATTTCATAATTCATGTGCAACACCAAGTCTGTGATTACCATATCAGTGTGTGTAGAAACGAGGCAAAAGTAAATATGTGCCTTTATAAAGTATGGACATGAGATTTTATAGATCGTGTACCGATATCGCATTCCATACTTGCGGGTTCTCGGATGAGAGGGGTCGAAAAATAGGCCTCTATTGTTCTGTGTTTTACAAATAGAACATACAGTTCCGCGATATACAAATTGACAAGCGGACTTGCTAGGTGGCTGAGAATTTATAGAGCATGTAAAGTTTGTGCATCGCGTGTTGTCGGGTTGGCGAGGTTAGAAATGGGCCTCTATTGTTCGGTGTCCTACAAATTTCTTATGATGCACAAATCCCTTATTCCATACTTAGCCACTTATTTGGATCACGCACTTGTGAGCTACACATTGTGCCTCTAATGTTTTGTGTCTTGCAAATAGAAATTATAGTTGGGCGATATACATATTGACAAATGGAATTGTGGGCTGGCTGTCTCAACATTGCAGTTCTATTGGATGGCGGACGTGAAGCATAGCGGCTTCTTGGCACAAGAAACCGAAACAAACAAAAAAAAACATACTTGCAAACAAGTTTGACAAATTCAGAGAAAGTAAAGGAAAAACCGTTTACTATGGAACACAGGCAAAAAAAGAATGCACCTTTGCATTGATTCGTGTACATCTTTGGGTAAGAGTTCTTTGCGCCTTCTAGTTTTCCTTTATGTTTCTATCAACAAAAGTACAAAACAAAAGGGATATGAACATAAGCTCAGATGTTAAGAAAAAGGCAGCTACTATGTACATATACAAAAAAAAAAAATTGAATAAGATGAATAGAGTCACAAATAGTTTTTTTTAGGATGTACCTTATTTTTTCTTTTTTTGCACAATGTATATTTTATAATTAGAGTAGAAGACCGTATGTATGCTCACCAGAACGCTATGTGTAGAAATTAGGGATACAGATATGCTTTGAAACATAGAAATGTGAGTTTGCAATAAGTTTGATGTATATGTCATAATTCAATTGCAATACCAATTGTTTCCTGATCAGACCAATATGTATCTAAGATAAACATATTGTATTGAGAAATGGGCACATTGGACCAGACATGGTCAATATGTGCGTTTTGCATATGGGTTATGGTGTTTAGAAGAAAGCGTGGACTGTATTTACACATGTAGTTTTGCAATTCTTTTGTTCTGCCAATATTTTGTAGCATGTCAATATTGAAGTCTCCTACAAGTACAATGGATTCGTTCAGATGTAAATGGTCCAATGCATTGGAAATAACATTTACTATGTTGGAGAATGTTGCGTGGGGAGTAGCGTACATATTTAGTATTGCAACTTATGTTCCATGGGAAAAAAATTTGGCAGGCACCAGTTCAACATTCTTTTCTTTGATATGTATGTGGTCCAAAATTGGTACATGTTTTTTCACTAGTATCATCACCCCATGTGTAATGTAACTTGATATGCAATCGTGATTTGGGAATTGTTTGTTCTGCATGCATAATGCCATGTGTGTTTCCTACAAGCATAAAATATCGGATTGCATTAAATCATAGTCATTCAGTATATCATCCATGTGTGCATTTAAGTTGTGTGTGTTAAGTGAGAGAATTGATACAGATGAATTTGTTTGTATGGATTGGTAATCATAATGCAGTTACCATTTTGCGGTGGTACTGAGTCGTTCCATCTCAATATCAAATTTATGTTTCACTTTGAAGTTATCTTTTTTCAAAGGACTTAATAAATAAAAGGAGTCTAGTCTTCTGACACGGGACAGTGTTGTGTATACAAGTCCATGTATCTGAATTCTAACAGGCTGAAATGCAACATTATCAAGTGTTAGTCCTTGTGATCTGTGGATTGTACGTGCACATGCAAGTTTAATCAGAAATTGTTTGTGAATCTTCAATCGACCTGTCTTTGTTGATGTCAATATTGGCTTTGATATTCGCAAAATAGGAGTCCAATCGCTTGCAATGTTTGAATTATATAGATAAGACCACTTGCTTGCTTGTCGCTTGCCTATATGCGGTTCATTGAACTTAATCCAAAGGACATCTACTTTTTCTATATTCGTATAGCCTTTGAGTATTCCATCTGCACCATTCACCAAGCCATCATGTGAATCATAGTTACAGGCATATATTTCAACTAGCATTTCTAATTTCAGTGCAAGGTGCAAAGGTAAAGTAACTGAATGTTCATGACGTGGGACATTTCCATGGTTGTCTTCTTCCAAATCAATCGAATTGATGATGATATCATCGCCAGGCATGAGCGACGGCATGTGGCTATTATGCTTTGCAACATCCTTATTTCTGTAGAATAGGTAAGGGAACGTTGGATCTGTTGGTGCAGGTCGTAAGCACCTCAAATTGATATAGGTCAAGTCATCATATGTTTGGTTGTTTGTGCGCATTCTATTCAGAATTGCAATGAATGTTTCATATGTTCTGCGCATTGTAGTATGCAACTCAAAGAATTTAATATTGTCTCTCCATAAGTCATGGGTCATTGTTTCCATGTTAACGATAGATTGTTCAAATATCAAAGAATCTTGGATGGGTTGTGCCTGGTAAAGATCGCCACAGAAGATCATGTCAATGTTTCCAAAGTATTTGGTCTGCACATGTTTTATGCTTCTTAGCCGGTTGTCAATGGAATACAAGAACTGACTGCCAATCAAAGATGCTTCATCTATAAAGACAAGTTGGAGTTCCTCATAAAGCTTAGATAATGTATCCAACATTTCCTTGCTAAGTGGAAGAAACTGTGACTTGTTAAAAGGCATTAAAAATGCAGAGTGGACTATTGTTCCACCAGCATTGTATGTAGCTTTTCCTGTGTATGCAACTATTAGGCCCTTTGGTTTCATAGGATCAGAGCAATTGTTTGAATCATAGATTCGTATAAGCATTTGGAACAATGCTTTAGCTGTGAATGTATTGTATGTTCCTGCTCCGCCTGTAATAACATGTGCACAGGATTGTTCATGTTCAACCATTTTTTAAGGGCAATGTCCTTTACAATTGTTTGTTGTTTGTGATTCAACGGACGTCTTATGCTATGGTATTCATTATTTTCAATCAAGAAAGGATGTTTTGTAACTTGAAAACCAAGGTTGATATGTTTTTCACTTTCAGTCGCTGGAGGATGAGGAAAATCCGCTTGTAAGTCATAGGACTCGGAAGGAGTTCTGGTTGTTTTTGGGTTTCTAAATGTCTCATAATGATCGCCAGGGTTTTCTAGGTCATTAAGTGCAACTTCTAGATCGCCCCATGTTGGATTAACATTGTAGGTAAATCTAGCTTCATCAATATGCACTATAGTCTCAAAGGCAAACTACGCAGCCTCCCATTTAGAGAAGTTATGTATTAATGTCTCTTCGTTTTCATGGAACGGAACGTATAGCAGCAGTTTTTCTCTACAATAGTTTTCATAGTCACAATGTTTATTATATTTGACAAACTGTATAACGGAGGGTTTTTTTCTTTTCGATATGGGTGTACCATTTTTTTTGTAATGCGATACGAATTCTGCTAAGCAGATATGCCTAATAGGAGATGGACACTAGATGTAATAATCAATAATAGAGCGACATATGATGTCCTCTGAATTGTCAGGTTCTTGTTGCAGCAAAACCGGTGGTTTAAGCATAAATATGTGTTTTTCAAGTGGATATGTGTTTATGAAGACATATTTTCTTGAACTACAAGTGAGGGGAAAAGAAAGGGCAATGTGAACTGCTTGTTGAGCAGACATTTGTTGAAGATTAAGCAATGTATTGCCAAGGGTGTGTATCATTTGTATGGCATCAATATGACTTATTTCATGTTCTTTGTGTATTTTTTCTAAATGCGGATGTCATAAATTTGTCAATCTTTGTCATATACAAGGTGTAATAGGATGTTGTAGCATATGCATTCAGCATGTACTGTGCATCTGTATTTGCTTTCCACATAACTGGCATGTCCTTGGAGAAACTGTTGTTCCAAATATGGGAGAGTTTTCGTATAAGTAAAAGTGTTGGTTGCCTAAGCGTTATTTGTATGGCTTGGATGTACTCATCTTCTGATAGATTTACCTGTGTCAAGAAGGCATCAAAGCTCATCATTTCGTCAAATCCTCCTTGTTCTAGAAATGCGAACAAGCATTTAGATTTCTAAACAACAACACTGTCCTCTAAACTAACTGGCTCTATGATTCTTGTAGCTCTCATTGGCGGAATGGGAAAGTTGTATCTGCAATGCGAGCTTTTTCATTTTCCACAAATTCTTGTATGGTAATGTATATGGACTTTCGCAAGGTTTGGTTCCAAATGATTTGTATTGCATGTTATGTATTTATCCACAAATTGTTCAATCTCTGAATTGTTATCATCTCCATAGACCGGTGCACCCTCTATCCACAATAGTGTGTGGTCATGCTCATTTCCCCTATTCTGGAATTCAGTCACAAAAAAGTAGTCCGGTATTTTTTCGAAAAGCGTTTCATCATGGCATATCAATTGTCATTATGCGCATTGTTTTGAAAAACAAATTTGTTATGTGATAGGAGAAGT
>SNQJ01S0045946.1:69668-90861 GCA_010110895.2 Picea sitchensis
CGACTCTTTCCACTTTTGACTGAGGTGGGAGTCCTCCATGCCCTGATGCGAGAAATCAAGGTAGATCCCATGCTCTTGGAGTTTTGGAGGGAGATGTCGCGTGATTTGATGCCTCTTATGTCGTATCATCGGAGCTGCCAGGATACTAGCAGTGAGGAGAGCTCCCGATGATAAGCACAAATCTTCTTCCAGTATGACCTGCTCGTCCAGTACCCCATCAATTGGTGAGGGTGGCCATGATCATCCTTCTCCACATATTTCTCATCCTCCTTCACCTCAACCAGATCATGAGGAGGCAACACACATTCCTCATCCTCCTCTTTCACCTCACCTAGATGAGCATTTTGTTGACGATAAAAATCGCAATGAGGATCTCGCCCGCAAAGTATTGCTAAAGCCTATTATTTATAATCTAATGATATATATAATACTAATAGGTGGGACCCCCTTGTATATTGGAGGATCATATCAAGTTCTTATTCTATATTTATGCTATTGTTCGACACTGCTTATAGGGTTCTACATGATTGATGATGAAATCTTGGTTTTATTTGTGACATAATGGCAGATGGATAATGCATGCTATGTGTGGGTTTCGTTACTCTAAGCTCTAAATTTTATGTAGGAATGAATTATATTCACGGTTATGGCATTGCTATTGTATCCATGATTCGTCACATATTGTACCTGCACAAGACACATGTTAGTTATAACAAGAAACAAGAGCAATATGGAATAAAATCCAATAAGAAGAAACTAAACTATGCTATACTATCCTACCCTATATGCATTTGAAATTTAAAAAGGGTTGATGTTAGTCCTAACTAGAAATGTTAGTGGCTATACATGTTATTAAGTTATATGAAGGCACATTTGATATACATTATGGTATGTTTGGCAATGGTTAATGTGATATTGGGTGGCACACTTGGCAAGTAATGGATGTTAGTTTCCATGCATTAGATTAATGGAATGGGTTAATGTTGGCTGGCTGGCGTGTACTACACAATTGAATGAGTAGAGGATGGAAGCAATGTGCATTTATTGCACGTCACTCCATACCTCTCCCACTGGCCATCACCCTAGCTTGGCTATTGTTCAATTGATTTTCGCTGTGGTTAAGCTCCGATATTCAGGCAAGGAAGGAACTGCTCGACCAACATCGCATTTTTAAGGCCATTTGGTTACATGTATGTTTTTTTTCGCCATCCATGAACTCACTCTGTTTATGAAATAAATATTGGCTTGGTGATGTATTGGTCCGTGTTTTTCTTAACGCTGACAACTGTGTAAACTTGTTTCTCTGGAATAGTTGTTTGTGTGTTATTCGTTGCAAGTGGAAATTTGATGGTTGAAGTCACGATTTCATTGATGATTTTGTGTGGTGGAAGCCGTGAAGGCTCTCTGTTGTCTTTATGGTTTTTTTTGGAGGGTTTCATTCCATCTGGACTTGCTAGCTGTCTCCTCATAGTCCTTGTAGCCATACTCAGTCATATTTGTTGTTATGGGGTTGCTGTGTAATTTTTGAACCACCTTTGGGTCATTGCATATCGTTTTCCACCTGATCGTGGGCTCGTTTTATGTTATTGGTTTCTGCACAATTGGTTATGGTGGATATTATGCCAAGAGGTTCGCTTTAGGGTTGGTTGCTATTACCTGAGCTTTGCATTTATATCAACAATATTCGGTTTTTTTGGGGAAAACCACAAGGGTTATGCCCTGCGTGTTCTCAATGTTATTTACTGGCCAATAAGGAACCTCTGCTCCTCTGTTCATAATCTCTCCTACCTAGTGTGAACTGTCACCCTGTCTTGCAAGCTAATGGTTATGTGGTCTGTGTGTCCACCGCGTTGTCTCGAAGGGTTCTCACCTGCTGTTGATATGATTGACTCCAGTCTCCTAGTGTTTTAATGATCAAGCAAACCCTTGACTATTTTCTTGTATTCATTGGTACTGAGCCCGGTTTTGATTAACTCAACAGTCACACTTTGTCGGTTATCTGGTTGACTATTATAGTTGTTGGGTAGCATTAACAATGGTTTGATTATGGTCTCATCTCTGTTGATCGGGTTGATTACATAGTTGCAATCGAAAATGATGATTGGTGTATAGTAGCTGCATTCTTTTATTGTGACAGTTGGATTGATAGCTCAACATTGTTTTATGGTTGGATTGGGAGTATGTTTCTTTGCGTTATGCATCGGTTTATATGTTTCCTACAATGTGTTATAAATTGAAATGATGGTCGCTATTACTGTGTGTTAAATTGCCCAATCGAGATTACTGCGATTCAAAGTGTTGATAGTTGTGGCTTGGCTATCCACTGTGTATGTTTTATGGATATCGTGCATCGTATCTTTTGATTGCACCATCAGAGATGGGAACGAGGTTTATAATTGTATGGTTTCATTGCAATTTAATTGTTAAATTGGTTAGAGAAATTGAATCGGGCACGTTTTTAAAAGAACTTGTGTCTGTGTTTGATTTGAGGAAATAATTTATGGACGATGGTTGATGGTTTTTATGCTGAACAGAGTTGAAACAAATGACTGTGTGTTCATTGGGATTGTTTTAAATATTAAATGGAAGAAGTGAGAGGAAACATAATTCTTATACAGGTTGTTTGGAAGGCATATTGTTTTTGTGTATGATAACACTGTGTTAATTAAAAGTGTTAAATATTTAAATGTAGATAGTGAGCAAGTTTAACACACAATAATGGTTAAATTAACCACAATAATTGTTAATTGGTGCTGAGATAGTGGTTTTAAATGCAAAATTGTTTTATGGATTACATAATCGATTTTTCGAACAATATCCGCTCTTTTCCCCTACCATTATTTCACTTTTCGCTAATTACAATCCCCTCGCCTTCCCATATTCATTATCCACTCCATGTTCCTAAACTTTAATTATAGTCAAGGGAAACTCTGTATTATGACAATTTAAGATCACAGGGATGGAGTACAGTGATATATATTTGGTTTACATTACAGTTGATTGTTTATTGTCTGTGAGCAGTAACCATGATCTTTTCCCCCTCATTTTAACATTTTTCACTCAATACAACCCCTCACATATCCCATGACCTTTGTTCACCCCCTGCTCATTGACAACTATTAAACAATTTGTATGGATTGGATTGCATGAGTTTGATATGTTGCTGAGCCAAATTTTATTTCATATTTTAAAAGGAGTTGTCATGTATGGTTGTTAAAGAAACTATTTGCTAATCAATTATGCATACAGGAATGAGCTTTTTCAGCAGAGGTATCCATGACAAAGGTAACCGAGGGAGAGGTAATTGGAACAGGGGCCCTAGAAGGCCAAGATTGTCTATACACTTTAATGCAGACTCACAAGATTTAGGCCAGCTATTTCAAGTTTTGTTTTTTAACTGGATTGGGAAAGGAGTGGTCCAACCTAGGCTCGAAAGGCCTTCCTTCCAATCCCCACAGGTCCCTGGTATTCTCGTGCCTCCTAATGTCTCACTACAACCTAAAGTTCCTGAAAACGACAGATGGCAAGAGATTGTCCACCCGACAATCTCCCAACATCGTGGCTGGCCTAACTTGTCTTTACCTTCTCCCCCACATATCAATCAAATTGTCGAAGTTGCTCCTGTCCACTCACCAGTTCAGTGTTCCCATGCGAGCAAAAGGTTGAAAACTGAGGCCGACCATGCCCCTGACAAAGGAAAAGCCACTGCCGCCCCTTCCTCACCCTCCAATGACTCTGATAAATCCATGTCCTCCCGTATGCATTTGAGGGATGATTGCTCTCATGTGATCAACGAGATTAGTCCTAAAGGATCCACACAGCCTAAGGCAAATTCATAGAGATCAAAAGGTGACAACAACAACAAGGGAAATATTGCCTCCAAGAGTGGAAAATATGGATTTTAAGTTTTTATTTATTTATTAATTGTTGAGAACAATTGACTTCTGAAGTTTTGGACAACACACTATTTTTGGATATATGAGTAATATATTTTGGAAATAATTTCAAAAATCATTGAGATAAATTGTCAAATATGAATGTGATGATGGGAGTCACAAGGAGGGATGTTTTGTTTAAATTAACTAGTTGTGTTATGATTGTTAAAACCTAAAGGGATTCACAAGGGGTCCCACCTACTAGTTATTATTTATTTAAAAACCCTTATTATGATTTATTACTTTTCCTCCTAACTAAAGGTTGGTTGAGTTTTAGTTAACTTAACTAAGGAAGTAGTTCAACTACTTTAACCAATTCTAATTTGCCTAAATGAAAAAGGAAAGGGAGGAACAACGAGAATAGAAGGAGAAGCATACTAAGGTTTGCTCTTTGAGTTTTTGTTGAGATAATTCAATTTTAGTTCATTCCTTAATTCATTAGAAGCCTAATTCTTTTATATGATAGCAGGGTCCTATTGTAGACAACAAGATTTAGGGCTGAATTACATCATTCATACACTTGTTTTTCAGAGGTGTTGATCTATCTTTGATAGTCTGTGTAGACTTGTCTATTAATGAATTAGATTTCATGACTGACAAAGACTATTGTGCAGAGTCGAGTGGGCAACAATCTGTGGCAAGCTGATCAAGATTTTAAAGTTTAGTTTTTATTTTATTTTATGTCAGAAGTCCTTTTGTATGTTTCATCGGGGACATCTAAGTTTGACTTTGGTCCAAAACTTCCTCAGGAATTTTTGTAAAGGGAATGATTCTTTGATGAATTGGAATGAAATAAATGATTTCTTTATGTCTCATCTGTTTTGATTATTGACTTGGTGTATTTACTTCTGTCTCTATATTTATTTCAGCATCTGATACGTTCAGTAAATTACATAAAAAATGATTTTTTCAGCAAGCTTTTATTCATAAAAAAAAACAGCCTAAGCACTTGTAAACAATACTCGTGAATTATGATATCAATTTTGATGGCTATAAACATAGGGTGATATTCCCGTCTATCTTGCTTTAGCCAAGCATGATCTGAAAATGTTTGAGTAAGATCAATTCATATCTTTTCCTCAACATCTATTTGGTGACCATACTGGGGAGATCTTCAATATCTCTTTGGTTAATTTTTATGCTTGATTAGCATCGAGTACATCTTTTTTTTTCTGATATTGATTCTTTGAATGTTTTATTTTTTAATGACTGTGCCTATTGCAAGGCAACCAAATATTGAACCCGGTCTTCAAGATCAGACCAACATTGCTTTGAATTTGTTCAACACCATTTTAGACACTATCAATATTCGTGTTGATCTTAATCATTCATGGGTAGCAATTGAGCAAGATATTAGCGCCCAAGAACGTTGGGAAGCTAGACGTAGACAACCTAGGAATCAACAAAAACCTTCTTGTTCCTTCAGTTTTGGCCTTACTTTCATGTCCTTAGACTCTCGTGTATCTAAAAGAAGAAGAGGCTTATCACCTGAAATTAATCTTATTACTGAAATAGGAAGAAGGAACATTTTGTTATCAACCCAACAAATTGCTCTAAGGAGAACTTTGTCTGATTCATCCAGTTCGTCTTTCTCTCCCTCACCTATCATCCACAAGATGGAATCTAGTGGTGGCTTTGGTGGCACTGAAAGTGCTTCCTCCTCTCAGTCTTCAGCTTCGTCAGTGATTGGTAGCTTATATAGCCACCATATCCCTATCCAATCTACCACAAATCCCACCAAAGTCATTAAAAAGTATGGGCTATTGTAGCCATGATTCATCACATATTGTAACTACACAAGACACATGTTAGTTATAACAAGAAACAAGAGCAATATGGAATAAAATCCAAGAAGAAGAAACTAAACTATGCTATACTATGCTACCCTATATGCATTTGAAATTTAAAAAGGTTTGATGTTAGTCCTAACTAGAAATGCTAGTGGCTATATGATGTTATTAAGTTATATGAAGGCACATTTGATATACATTATGGTATGTTTGGCAATGGTTAATGTGATATCAGGTGGCACACTTGGNAGGAATCAACAAAAACCTTCTTGTTCCTTCAGTTTTGGCCTTACTTTCATGTCCTTAGACTCTCGTGTATCTAAAAGAAGAAGAGGCTTATCACCTGAAATTAATCTTATTACTGAAATAGGAAGAAGGAACATTTTGTTATCAACCCAACAAATTGCTCTAAGGAGAACTTTGTCTGATTCATCCAGTTCGTCTTTCTCTCCCTCACCTATCATCCACAAGATGGAATCTAGTGGTGGCTTTGGTGGCACTGAAAGTGCTTCCTCCTCTCAGTCTTCAGCTTCGTCAGTGATTGGTAGCTTATATAGCCACCATATCCCTATCCAATCTACCACAAATCCCACCAAAGTCATTAAAAAGTATGGGCTATTGTAGCCATGATTCATCACATATTGTAACTACACAAGACACATGTTAGTTATAACAAGAAACAAGAGCAATATGGAATAAAATCCAAGAAGAAGAAACTAAACTATGCTATACTATGCTACCCTATATGCATTTGAAATTTAAAAAGGTTTGATGTTAGTCCTAACTAGAAATGCTAGTGGCTATATGATGTTATTAAGTTATATGAAGGCACATTTGATATACATTATGGTATGTTTGGCAATGGTTAATGTGATATCAGGTGGCACACTTGGAAAGTAATGGATGTTAGTTTCGATGCAATGGATTAATGGAATGGATTAATGTTGGCTGGTTGGCGTCTACTACGAAATTGAATGAGTAGAGGATGGAAGCGACGTGCATTTACTGCATGTCACTCCATACCTCTCCCACTAGCCGTCACCCTAGCTTGGCTATTGTTCAATTGATTTTCGCTATGGTTAAGATTCAATATTCAAGCGAGGAAGGAACTGCTTGACCAAGCTCGCATTTGTAAGGCCATTTGGTTGCAGGTATGTTTTTTTTCACCATCCATGAACTTGCTCTGTTTATGAAATAAATATTGGCTCGGTGATGTATTGGTCTGTTTTTTTCTTAAGGCTGGCAACTGTGTAAACTCATGGTGTTTCTTTGGAATAGTTGTTTGTGTGTTATTCGTTGCAAGTGGAAATTTGATGGTTGAAGTCACGATTTCATTGATGATTCTGTGTGGTGGAAGCCATGAAGGCTCTCTGTTGTCTTTATGGGTTTTTTTGGATGGTTTTATTCCATCTGGACTTGCTGGCCGCCTCCTCACAGTCCTTTTAACCATACACGGTCGTATTTGTTGTTATGGGGTTGCTGTGTAATTTTTGAACCACCTTTGGGTCACTGCATATCGTTTTCCACCTGGTCGTGGGCTTGTTTTATGTTATTGGTTTATGTATAGTTGGTTATGGTGGCTATTATGCCAAGAGGTTTTCTTTAGGGTTGGTTGCTATTACCTGAGCTCTGCATTTATATCAGCATTATTCGGTTTTTTTGGGGAAAACCACGACGATTATGCTCTGCGTGTTCTTAGTGTTATTTACTAGCTAGTAAGGAACCTCTGTTCCTCTGTTCATAATCTCTACTACATGGTGTGAACTGTCACCCTGTCTTGCAAGATAATGGTTATGTGGCATGTATGTCCACCGCGTTGTCTCGAAGGGTTCTCACCTGTTGTTGATATGATCGACTCCAGTCTCCCTGTGTTTTAATGATCAAGCGAACCCTTGACTATTTTCTTGTATTCATTGGTACCGAGCCCGATTTTGATTAACTCAACAATCACACTCTATCAGTTATCTGGTTGACTGTTATAGTTGTTGGGTAGTATTAACATTGGTTTGATTATGGGCTCATCTCTGTTGATCGGATTGATTACACAGTTGCAATCGGAAATGATGATTGGTGTATAGTCGCTGCATTCTTTTATTGTGACAATTGGATTGATAGATCAACATTGTTTTATGGTTGGATTGGGAGTATGTTTCTTTGCGTTATGTGTCGGTCTGTATTTTTCCTACAATGTGTTACAAATTGAAACAATGGTCGCTATTACTGTGTGTTAAATTGCCCAATCGAGATTACTGCAATTCAAAGTGTTGATAGTTGTGGCTTGGTTGTCCACTGTGTATGTTTTATGGATATCGTGCATCGTATATTTTGATTGCACCATTAGAGATGGGCACGGGGTTTATAATAGTATGGTTTCATTGCAATTTAATTGTTAAATTGGTTAGAGAAATGAAATCAAGCACGTTTTTAAAAGAACTTGTGTCTGTGTTTGATTTGAGGAAATAATTTATGGATGGTAGTTGATGGTTTTTATGCTGAACAAAGTTGAAACAAATGACTGTGTGTTCATTGGGATTGTTTTAAATATTAAATGGAAGAAGTGAGAGGTAACAAAATTCTTATACAGGTTGTTTGGAAGGCATATTGTTTTTGAGTATGATAACACTGTGTTAATTAAAAGTGTTAAAGATTTAAATGTAAATAGTGAGCAAGTTTAACACACAATAATGGTTAAATTAATCACAATAATTGTTAATTGGTGCTGGGATAGTGGTTTTAAATGCATAATTGTTTTATGGATGACTTAATTGATTTTTCGAATAATATCTGCTTTTTTCCCTTACCATTATTTCACTTTTCGCTAATTACAATCTCTTTGTATTTCCATATTCATTATCCACTCCCTATTCCTAAAATTTAATTACAGTCAAGGGAAACTTTGTATTATGACAATTTAAGATCGCAGGGATGGAGTACAATGATATATTTTTGGTTTACGTTACAGTTGATTGTTTGTTGTCTGTGAGCAGTAGCCATGATCTTTCCCCCCTCATTTTAACATTTTTCACTCAATAAACCCCCTCATATATCCCATGACCTTTGTTCACCCCTTGCTCATTGAGAACTATTAAACAATTTGTATGGATTGGATTGCATGAGTCTAGCATATGTTGCTGAGCTAATTTTTATTTCATATTTTAAAAGGAGTTGTCATGTACGGTTGTTAAAGAAACTATTTGCTAATCAATTATGCATACAAGAATGAGATTTTTTAGTAGAGGTAGCCATGGCAGAGGTAACTGAGGGAGAGGTAATTGGAACATGGGCCCTAGAAGGCCAAGATTATCCATACACTTTGATGCAGAGTCACAAGAGTTTGGCCAACTATTTCAAGCTAGGTTTTTTAACTGGATTGGGCAAGGAGTGGTCCAACCTAGGCCCGAAAGGCCTCCCTTCCAAGCCCCACAGGTCCCTGGAATTCCCGTGCCTCCTCATGTCTCACTATAGTCTGAAGTTCCTAAAAACGACGGATGGCAAGAGATTGTCCACCCGATAGTCTCCCAACATCGTGGCTGACCTAACTTGTCTTTATCTGCTCCCCCACCTATCAATAAAATTGTCCAAGCTGCCCCTGTCCAATCACTAGTTTAGTCTTCCCATGTGAGCAAAAGGTTGAAAACCGAGGTCCACCATGCCCCTAACAAAGGAAAAGCCATTGCTTCCCCTTCCTCACCCTCTAGTGACTCTGATAAATCTGTGTCCTCCTGTATGCATTTGAGGGATGATTGCTCTCATGTGATCAACGAGATTAGGCCTAAAGGCTCCACACAGCCTAAGGAAAATTCAGAGAGATCAAAAGGTGATAACAACAAGAAGGGAAATATTGCCTCCCAGAGTGGAAAATATAGATTTTAAGTTTTTATTTATTTATTAATTGTTGAGAACAATCGACTTTGGAAGTTTTGGACAACACACTATTTTTGGATATATGAGTAATATATTTTGGAAATAACTTCAAAAATCATTGAGATAGATTGTCAAATATGAATGTGATGATAGGAGTCACAAGGAGGGATGTTTTGTTTAAATTAACTAGTTGTGTTATGATTGTTAAAAGCTAAAGGGAGTCATAAGGGGTCCCACCTACTAGTTATTATTAGTCCCTGCCGACATAGAGGGACTATAGCAATCGATAAATCGTTGGCCTGGCATTATCTTGTGCGTTGACCAAAAATATTTCCCTATTGTCTATTGTTGGAACAAGGGAAGTGAAAATATCAATTTTTATATAATAAAAAGAATCATGTTTGTCAAGATATGATTGGACAATGGATTGAAAGTCTTATTGCCGCCTTCGCTATTCCCAATGTAAAATATCTTTGCATTTCCAAAGTATTTGGTAGTATATGGTCTTTNTAATGCTAACATTAGTTTGAATGTTTCCCTTAGCATTTTCTACTGGGTGGAATACATTCTCCACGATATTGCTATGTCTGATTTTTGCTTTATTGTTGCGTGCTTCGAGAGAACAGTCTTGCCATGCTGCATCTTTTCTTAAATGCTTGCATAGGCCTACGCCCTTCGATGGTCCTTACTGTCTTAACTGTTTACCTAACAACTCTGCCAGTCTTAAATGTTTATTGCACATATGACTTGCAATATAGTTTTGTTCATGCTCGACATCCCTGCTCTTGTGCTCCATCCTTGTTCGCTGTTTCGTTCCATGATTCTGGTTCTTGTTTGATTCAACTTTGCAAAGTTGAGGTCCTGCACTTGCAGTTTGAGCTCTTTTTGGTTGTTCACTGGTTTGTTGTTCTTCAACTTTGCAAGCTATTGGACCTATTGTTGCCGTTTGCATTTTTTTTGGCGCTGAGGTCTTCTCATTCTTTGTTGACGGGTAAGTTTCCCTGTTCTTGCTGATTTTCAATATTCTATTCCAGACTATTTTTGTCTGTGCTCTTAGTTTCTGTTCTTGGAAACAATGGGTCTTCATATGGCGGATGTCGCGTCCATAGTTTTTCCGAAAATTGCAATGCAGAGGGCTTTACGAAAAGTAGTTGGGAGCTATCAGAAGAGGGAACCATCGAGCGGGGTGTAGATGCAGTGTATGCTTCTACTCTGTGGGCCAAAAAACTGCGTCTGCTTGTTTTCTTTCTACTGAGTTAAGTTATGGTTTTATTTTTTTGCGGTCTTTCTTCTGTTTGGTTCAGTTTTCAATGTCGGTCTGTTTTCTTCTCATCTGCTATGGGAACTAGGGGGGATTCAGTTTGAGAAGAAGAAGGTTTAAAGATACAAACGGGGATTGGTGCACTATTTTGCTTTTCTTTTTTATTTTGCTAGTTTTTAATTTTTGCCTGTGCTTTTCTCTGTTTTGATAGAAACTGAAATTATCTAGCAAACATCTTCAAAATGACAGCTGAAAAGATAAAATAGGTAATAGATGTTGAGTTGTATGAAAAAGATACACGGTCCATTGTACATGACAACATTGATGTGGTTTTGCATAGGAATGGCCTTTTTAGATTGGATGCATTCTCTTATACTATTGGGGATTGAATTTTCGTTACATTCCAGGTTCTATTTCATTTGCGGTATTCGTCGACCGAGCTGCGCAATGGATTGATAGATTATTTCTTGGCCTGTTTTAAAAATGGCGATGCTGAGGCTTTGCAGTCCTATGAATATGAACTAGAATCTGATTTTCTTTGACAGTTGCATGTAATACATGACGTGGCTACGTATTTTTCAAAGTTGTGGTTGTCTGCATCTCCAGTTCTGCCTGCACATCAAAGGGCACTTTGGGGAGATACATTTTGTATTCGGTGGTTGTCTAGCTGGCTGAATATATCAGTTGGCATATGGTCATTGACAAGAAAAATAAGATATCTACTATTTAACAAAACTGCATCTGAGAATCCATATTGCATCTTGTTCCATGATGCCGATGCCCTCAGTGGCCATTATGAACCATTGTTGTACAAAAAAATGTCCATATGCAATATAGAAGGTCCTCATATCTACTTGTCCGTTATTTTCAAAGACTTTCAATCGCAATGGAAACAGATTTTGTATGGCATAGATTGCTATGGTTTACAACTGGCGACAAATGTTGTGTCTAGCTGTGGAGATAGTCTATTTAATGCAATTTGCTGTTTGGTAGCAGCCGAGTTCGATGTTCAGTCGCTGCGTCTTTACATTGTACAATCCTTCTGCAATGCGATTATAGGCGGTAGCGAACAAGCTTTTAGGTGCTTGTATCAGCACCTTTGCCCATATCTCGTGGAAAATATGCCGATAGTTGGAAGTTGGCAGGAATACCTTGTGAACATGGCGCTTCCATATGAATAAGGGAATATGGAGGGTTGCAGATTCTGTTTTCAATGGCTATCTATGGTATTCAGGGTGAAGATCTAGGTTTGGTCGGCCTCACCAGTTGGCACTGTCCATTCCTGGGTTACCGATTCAAATTACGATCGAAAAATTCACATCCTGTCGTTGAAAATAGATACATCACATATCCATTATGAACCTTTGCTTGGAGACATCGGTGGTTCAGGGTTAAGTGTGCATGCCACCCAAACAACATCGAATCTGCATATGCGTGGAATGCTTTTTAGTGAAAACGGGAGTCCTCCCGGTTGCGATATGGGAAGAGAGGGATTGAACCAAAAAAACATGCATAGAATTCATTTCAGTTGTGATGAGGCCATAGAGGGCTTAAACAAAAAACAACGAGTAAGTTATCCCAATTTGAAAAAAATTATTCGTCAAATTCGTCCGACTTCTAATAAGAAAATAGAGGCCTTGAACAAAAAATGTAAAATAGTTTTATGAGAAACTGGGTGAGAGTGAAATTCATCCCAATTTCCACCAGGTCATCTCGCCCTTGGGAAAGAAATGTAGAGTAAGTTACCACAACTTGAAAAAGGTCATGCGCGATAGAAAAAAATACATTGCTACACTTCCTTTTAGAGAGAAACTCACATATGATAATGTAAAGAAATTTGTTCGTGCAGAACATAACATAAACATGTGCGATTGCATATCCCAGAATGTTCATGCAACTGTGGTAGTTCGTGGTGTACATGAAAAACAAGAAACAATTTCTACCCAGACTTCCCTACGGAAAAAAAATGCAAGACAAACCTACATGAAACAAATGAAAGACACTCCTTCCATTGCATGTGCAATTTGTGAACAATTGAATTTTTCAAAAAACAGTAAGTATTTCACGCCTGATTTGCAAGAAGAATACCTCCGACTGACAGCCCATGATAAACCATTTTCCAGTGAGAAAGTTTGTCTTCCATGCAAGCGATCGCTTGAAAATGGAAAACTGCGACAGTTTGCAACCCCTGACCGAATAAGATGTAATACACCACTAGTAGATGTAAGTGCACTTACGTAACTTGAGGAGAGACTTGTCTCTCTGCGAATTGCATTTTCTCAAATCAAACCTTGGGGTTATAAGCGACCCCAGATGGGCTTAACAGGATCAATTATTAATGTGCCTGTTCAGCTAGATGTTGTGCAAAAAGCATTGCCACAGTTCATTAACAATACAATTATAATCGCCGTGGCTCTGAAAAGACGCTTGCAAAACAAGAATGCGTATCAGATAGGCAAGGTGCATGTGCATGCTGTTATGAAAGAATTAAAGGAATTATGTTCCAGGGCCCTATACAAAGCAGAGAACATTTGTATATGTTAAGCCCTAATATTGGCTCATTACCACTTAATTGGGGCATATTAGATTAGTAATGTTATTTTATTTATGTCGGATTTAGGCCATTAGTTGTGATTTAGATTAGTAATGTTATTTTATTTATGTCGGCTTTAGGCCATNAGGAATCAACAAAAACCTTCTTGTTCCTTCAGTTTTGGCCTTACTTTCATGTCCTTAGACTCTCGTGTATCTAAAAGAAGAAGAGGCTTATCACCTGAAATTAATCTTATTACTGAAATAGGAAGAAGGAACATTTTGTTATCAACCCAACAAATTGCTCTAAGGAGAACTTTGTCTGATTCATCCAGTTCGTCTTTCTCTCCCTCACCTATCATCCACAAGATGGAATCTAGTGGTGGCTTTGGTGGCACTGAAAGTGCTTCCTCCTCTCAGTCTTCAGCTTCGTCAGTGATTGGTAGCTTATATAGCCACCATATCCCTATCCAATCTACCACAAATCCCACCAAAGTCATTAAAAAGTATGGGCTATTGTAGCCATGATTCATCACATATTGTAACTACACAAGACACATGTTAGTTATAACAAGAAACAAGAGCAATATGGAATAAAATCCAAGAAGAAGAAACTAAACTATGCTATACTATGCTACCCTATATGCATTTGAAATTTAAAAAGGTTTGATGTTAGTCCTAACTAGAAATGCTAGTGGCTATATGATGTTATTAAGTTATATGAAGGCACATTTGATATACATTATGGTATGTTTGGCAATGGTTAATGTGATATCAGGTGGCACACTTGGCAATTAATGGATGTTAGTTTCGATGCAATGGATTAATGTTGGCTGGTTGGCGTGTACTACGAAATTGAATGAGTAGAGAATGGAAGCGACGTGCATTTACTGCACGTCACTCCATACCTCTCCCACTAGCCGTCACCCTAGCTTGGCTATTGTTCAATTGATTTTCGCTGTGGTTAAGCTCTGATATTCAGGCGAGGAAGGAACTGCTTGACCAAGCTCGCATTTGTAAGGCCATTTGGTTATAGGTATGTTTTTTTTCACCATCCATGAACTTGCTTTGTTTATGAAATAAATATTGGCTCGGTGATGTATTGGTCTGTTTTTTTCTTAAGGCTGGCAACTGTGTAAACTCATGGTGTTTCTTTGGAATAGTTGTTTGTGTGTTATTCATTGCAAGTGTAAATTTGATGGTTGAAGTCATGATTTCATTGATGATTCTGTGTGGTGGAAGCCGTGAAGGCTCTCTGTTGTCTTTATGGGTTTTTTTGGAGGGTTTCATTCCATCTAGACTTGTTGGCCGTCTCCTCACAGTCCTTGTAACCATACACGGTCGTATTTGTTGTTATGGGGTTGCTGTGTAATTTTTGAACCACCTTTGGGTCACTGCATATTGTTTTCCACCTGGTCGTGGGCTTGTTTTATGTTATTGGTTTCTTCATAGTTGGTTATGGTGGCTATTATGCCAAGAGGTTTTCTTTAGGGTTAGTTGCTATTACCTGAGCTCTACATTTATATCAACATTATTCGGTTTTTTGGGGGAAAATCATGACGGTTATGCCCTGCGTGTTCTTAGTGTTATTTACTAGCTAGTAAGGAACCTCTGCTCCTCTGTTCATAATCTCTCCTACATGGTGTGAACTGTCACCCTGTCTTGCAAGATAATGGTTATGTGGCATGTATGTCCACCGCGTTGTCTCGAAGGGTTCTCACCTGTTGTTGATATGATCGACTCCAGCCTCCCTGTGTTTTAATGATCAAGCGAACCCTTGAATATTTTCTTGTATTCATTGGTACCGAGCCTGATTTTGATTAACTCAACAATCACACTCTGTCGGTTATCTAGTTGACTGTTATAGTTGTTGGGTAGTATTAACATTGGTTTGATTATGGGCTCATCTCTGTTGATCGGGTTGATTACACAGTTGCAATCGAAAATGATGATTGGTGTATAGTCGCTGCATTCTTTTATTGTGACAGTTGGATTGATAACTCAACATTGTTTTATGGTTGGATTGGGAGTATGTTTCTTTGCGTTATGCGTCGGTCTGTATTTTTTCTACAATGTGTTATAAATTGAAACGATGGTCGCTATTACTGTGTGTTAAATTGCCCAATCGAGATTACTGCGATTCAAAGTGTTGATAGTTGTGTCTTGGTTGTCCACTGTGTATGTTTTATGGATATCGTGCATCGTATATTTTGATTGCACCATCAGAGATGGGCACAGGGTTTATAATAGTATGGTTTCATTGCAATTTAATTGTTAAATTGGTTAGAGAAATGAAATCAAGCACGTTTTTAAAAGAACTTGTGTCTGTGTTTGATTTGAGGAAATAATTTATGGATGGTGGTTGATGGTTTTTATGATGGTTTTTATGATGAACAAAGTTGAAACAAATGACTACGTGTTCATTGGGATTGTTTTAAATATTAAATGGAAGAAGTGAGAGGTAACAAAATTCTTATATAGGTTGTTTGGAAGGCATATTGTTTTTGAGTATGATAACATTGTGTTAATTAAAAGTGTTAAAGATTTAAAGGTAAATAGTGAGCAAGTTTAACACATAGTAATGGTTAAATTAATCACAGTAATTGTTAATTGGTGTTGGGATAGTGGTTTTAAATGCATAATTGTTTTATGGATGACTTAATTGATTTTTCGAATAATTTCTGCTCTTTTCCCTTACCATTATTTCACTTTTCGCTAATTACAATCTCTTCGTCTTTCCATATTCATTATCCACTCCCTATTCCTAAAATTTAATTACAGTCAAGGGAAACTCTGTATTATGACAATTTAAGATTGTAGGGATGGAGTACAATGATATATTTTTGGTTTACGTTACAGTTGATTGGTTGTTGTCTGTGAGCAGTAACCATGATCTTTTCCCCCTTATTTTAACATTTTTCGCTCAATAAAACCCCTCGCATATCCCATGACCTTTGTTCACCCCCTGCTCATTGACAACTATTAAACAATTTGTTTGGATTTGATTGCATGAGTCTAGCATATGTTGCTGAGCTAATTTTTATTTCATATTTTAAAAGGAATTGTCATGTACAGTTTTTAAAGAAACTATTTGCTAATCAATTATGCATACATGAATGAAATTTTTTAGTAGAGGTAGCCATGGCAGAGGTAACTGAGGGAGAGGTAATTGGAACAGGGGCCCTAGAAGGCCAAGATTCTCCATACACTTTGATGTAGACTCACAAGAGTTAGGCCAACTATTTCAAGCTAGGTTTTTTAACTGGATTGGGAAAGGAGTGGTCCAACCTAGGCCTAAAAGGCCTCCCTTCCAAGCTCCACAGGTCCCTGGAATTCTCGTGCCTCCTCATGTCTCACTACATCCTGAAGTTCCTAAAAACGACAGATGGCAAGAGATTGTCCACCCGACAATCTCCCAACATCGTGGCTGACCTAACTTGTCTTTATATGCTCCCCCACCTATCAATAAAATTGGCCAAGCTGCCCCTGTCCAATCACTAGTTTAGTCTTCCCATGCAAGCAAAAGGTTGAAAACTGAGGTCCACCATGCCCCTGATAAAGGAAAAGCCACTGCTGCCCCTTCCTCACCCTCCAGTGACTCTGATAAATCTGTGTCCTCCCGTATGCATTTGAGGGATGATTTCTCTCATGTGATCAACGAGATTAGGCCTAAAGGCTCCACACAGCCTAAGGAAAATTCAGAGAGATCAAAAGGTGACAACAACAAGAAGGGAAATATTGCCTCCCAGAGTGGAAAATATAGATTTTAAGTTTTTATTTATTTATTGATTGTTGAGAACAATTGACTTCTGAAGTTTTGGACAACACACTATTTTTGGATATATGAGTAATATATTTTGGAAATAATTTCAAAAATCATTGAGATAAATTGTCAAATATGAATGTGATGATGGGAGTCAGAAGGAGGGATGTTTTGTTTAAATTAACTAGTTGTGTTATGATTGTTAAAAGCTAAAGGGAGTCATAAGGGGTCCCACCTACTAGTTATTATTAGTCCCTGCCGACATAGAGGGACTATAGCAATCGATAAATTGTTGACTTGGCATTATCTTGTGCGTTGACCAAAAATATTTCCCTATTGTCTATTGTTGGAACAAGGGAAGTGAAAATATCAATTTTTATACAATAAAAAGAATCATGTTTGTCAAGATCTGATTGGACAACGGATTGGAGGTCTTATTGCCGCCTTTTCTATTCCCAATGTAAAATATGTTTGCATTTCCAAAGTATTTGGTAGTATATGGTCTTTTTGAATCATAAATTTTGTTATGCATTCATGGAACGTGGATTAATGCTAGCATTAGTTCGAATGTTTCCCTAATCATTTTCTACTGGGTGGAATACATTCTTCACGATATTGCTATGTCTGATTTTTGCTTTATTGTTGCATGCTTCGAGAGAAGAGTCCTGCCACACTGCATCTTTTCTTAAATGCTTGCACAGGCCTACACCCTTCGATGGTCCTTACTGTCTTAACTGTTTACCTAACAACTCTGCCAGTCTTAAATGTTTATTGTACATATGACTTGCAATATAGTTTTGTTCATGCCCGACATCCCTGCTCTTGTGCTCCATCCTTGTTCGCTGTTTCGTTCCAGGATTCTGGTTCTTGTTTGATTCAACTTTGCAAAGTTGAGGTCCTGCACTTGCAGTTCGAGCTCTTCGTGGTTGTTCACTAGTTTGTTGTTCTTCAACTTTGCAAGCTGTTGGACCTCTTGTTGCGGTTTGCATTTTTTTTGGCGCTGAGGTCTTCTCATCCTTTGTTTATAGGTAAGTTTCCCTGTTCTTGCTGATTTTCAATATTCTATTCCAGACTATTTTTGTATGTGCTCTTAGTTTCTGTTCCTGGAAACAATGGGTCTTCATATGGAAGATGTCGCGTCCATAGTTTTTCCGAAAATTGCAATGTAGAGGGCTTTATGAAAAGTAGTTGGGAGCTATCAGAAGAGGGAACCATCGAGCAGGGTGTAGATGCAGTGTATGCTTCTACTCTGTGGGCCGAAAAACTGCGTCTGCTTGTTTTCTTTCTACTGAGTTAAGTTATGGTTTTATTTTTTTGCGGCCTTTCTTCTGTTTGGTTCAGTTTCCAATGTCGGTCTGTTTTCTTCTCATATGCTATGGGAACTAGGGGGGATTCAGTTTGAGAAGAAGAAGGTTTAAAGATACATACGTGGATTGGTGCACTATTTTGATTTTCTTTTTTATTTTGCTAGTTTTTATTTTTTGCCTATGCTTTTCTCTGTTTTGATAGAAACTGAAATTATCTAGCAAACATCTTCAAAATGACAGTTGAAAATATAAAAGAGGTAATAGATGTTGAGTCGTATGAAAAAGATACACAGTCCATTGTACATGACAACATTGACATGGTTTTGCAAAGGAATGGCCTTTTTAGATTGGACGCATTCTCTTATACTATTGGGGATTGACTTTTCGATACATTCCAGGTTCTATTGCATTTGAGGTATTCGTCGACCAAGCTGCGCAATGGATTGATAGATTATTTCTTGGCCTGTTTTAAAAATGGCGATGCTGAGGCTTTGCAATCCTATGAATATGAACTGGAATCTGATTTTCTTCGGTAGTTGCATGGAATACATGATGTGGCTACGTATTTTTCAAAGATGTGGTTGTCTGCATCTCCAGTTCTACCTGCACATCAGAGGGCACTTTTGGGAGATACATTTTGTATTCAGTGGCTATCTAGCTGGCTGAATATATCAGTTGGCATAGGGTCATTGACAAGAAAAACAAGATATCTACTATTCAACAAAACTGCATCTGAGAATCCATATTGCATCTTGTTCCATGATGCCAATGCCCTCAGTGGCCATTATGAACCACTGTTGTGCAGAAAAATGTCCATATGCAATATAGAACATCCTCGTATCTACTTGTCCGTTATTTTCAAAGACCTTCAATCGCAATGGAAACAGATTTTGGATGGCATAGATTGCTATGGTTTACGGCTGACAACAAATGTTGTGTCTAGCTGTGAAGATAGTCTGTTTAATGCAATTTACTATTTGGTAGCAGCCAAGTTCGATGTTCAGTCACTGCGTCTTTAAACTGTACAATCTTTCTGCAATGCGATTATAGGTGGTAGCGAACATGGTTTTAGGTGCTTGCATCAAAACCTTTGCCCATATCTCGTGGAAAATATGCCGACAATTGGAAGTTGACAGGAATATCTTGTGAACATGGCGCTTCCATATGAATAAGGGAATATGGAGGGTTGCAAATTCTATTTGTAATGGCTGTCTATGGTATTCAGGGTGAATATCTAGGTTTGGTCGGCCTCGCCAGCTGGCACTATCCATTCCTGGGTTATCGATTCAAATTACGATCAAAAAATTCACATCCCGTCGTTGAAAACAGATACATCACATATCCATTATGAACCTTTGCTTGGAGATATCGATAGTTCAGGGTTGAGTGTGCATGCCACCCAAACGACATCGAATCTGCATATGCGTGGAATGCTTTTTAGTAAAAACGAGAGTCCTCACGGTTGCGATATGGGAAGACAGGGATTGAACAAAAAAAACATGCATAGAATTCATTTCAGTTGTGATGAGGCCGTAGAGGGCTTAAACAAAAAACAAAGAGTAAGTTATCACAATTTGAAAAAAATTATTCGTCAAATTCGTCCGACTTCTAATAAGAAAATAGAGGCCTTGAACAAAAAACAGAAAAATAGTTTTCTGAGAAACTGGGTGAGAGTGAAATTCATCCCAATTGCCACCAGGTCATCCCGCCCTTGGGAAAGAAATGTAGAGTAAGTTACCACAACTTGAAAAAGGTAATGCGCGATAGAAAAAAATACATTGCTACACTTCCTTTTAGAGAGAAACTCACATATGACAATGTAAAGAAATTTGTTCGTGCAGAACATAACATAAACATGTGCGATTGCATATCCCAGAATGGTCATGCAACTGTGGAAGTTCGTGGTGTACATGAAAAACATGAAACAATTTCTACCCAGACTTCCCTTCGAAAAAAAAATGCAAGACAAACCTACATGAAACAAATGAAAGACACTCCTTCCATTGCATGTGCAATTTGTGAAAAATTGAATTTTTCAAAAAACAGTAAGTCTTTCACGCCTGATTTACAAGAAGAATACCTCCGACTGACAGCCCACGATAAACCATTTTCCTGTGAGAAAGTTTATCTTCCATGCAAGCGATCGCTTGAAAATGGAAAACTGAGATAGTTTGCAACCCCTAACCGAATAAGATGTAATACACCACTAGTAGATGTAAGTGCACTTACGAAACTTGAGGATAGATTTGTCTCTCTACGAATTACATTTTCTCAAATCAAACCTTGGGGTTATAGGCGACCCCAGATGGGCTTAATAGGATCAATTATTAATGTTCCTGTTCAACTAGATGTTGTGCAAAAAGCATTGCCACAGTTCATTAACAATACAATTATAATCGCTGTGGCTCTGAAAAGACGCTTGCAAAACAAAAATGCGTATTAGATAGGCAAAGTGCGTGTGCATGCTGTTATGAAAGCATTAAAGGAATTATGTTCCAGGGCCCTATACAAAGCAGAGAACATTTGTATAAATTCCACTTGAAACAATGTTCTCCTAGAAGAACATGGAAACTCTGTAGAGACTCTCAAAAATCCTAGTGATTCTGATACAAGTGATGAATTGGAGAATGAAACACTTGCTGAAACATTGGTCCATGGATTCACTGATTCACAGTGCATTCGTGACTTGCATAACAAAATTGTCGAAATCACACTTGGCGAGGGGCAACGTCCACTTGGAA